>JAFELO010001142.1:790162-827428 GCA_017140195.1 Eumaeus atala
TACGACGCAAATGGCCGCTTTGATTTGCTTTGTTGTATAGATCGCTCTGTTAATAGTTATTTCTATCGATTATTTATGAAAAGTTATAGTTGGACTAGCAAAATTGAACATTTATGCGGCGTATTGGCTCGTGGGAAATTAATTATACAATAGTGATATCTGTTTAAAACTTCTCGCTTGCAGCTTATATTATTATACAACCAGAAGTAGAATATAATTAATTTGTGACCAGGTACCTGCTGCAGTATCGTTGACCGACTGAATAGCTTGCATTTTTTTATTATCTATACATTAAACTTATAATTACAATTTTAATTTGATTAAAACTGTAATTATAAGTTTAGTGTATAGATCGCTTCTATATTTATTAAGTGACTTTTGTTTTCTAAATATCTAATTATTATTATCGTGACTATATTATGTATCTTGTATTGAATTTTATTTGTATAGATACCTAGTTGTTTAGTTACTAATAGTAATAAATATTTATGGTTTAACCTATCGTATTGGGCAACTGTAATGATAGATCGATAAGCGTTGAAATAAATAAATAAATAGATAAATAATTCGGGATACAGTTACATTCACACACAGGGCAGGTAGTGAGAGGACCGCAGCTTGCACAGGTTTACCGGGCATTCACCAAATTGTTCGGTTGTGCGTCGCCCTCTAGTGGCAGAAGAAATAGTACCACAGATTATAAAATATAATAACTTAACAACGCGTGAAACTCTATGAATGAGACGTATCAATGGACGAAACTAAACCTGTCCTCGCTGAACTAAACCGTCTACCCAATATATGACGACGCACTGTTAACATTTCACTACACATATAGCCACGTCCTGGCACCCGGGGAGAGAGCGGTGGAGCGGGGGTACGCCGAAACAAAGTCGTTCAATTCTTCTTATTTACGTTATCACACAAATGAAATAGAAAATACATTTTTTCCCTTTAGCGCGCCTTCAGTGGCCCTGGGTGGAGTCCAGTGGTGTGTGGGACTCGCGGCACATGATAGTGCCGAATACCCACAAAAACCACCGCGAGTGCCATCAGTACCGCTCTTGGCGAGGTGCCCCAAAACAACAAATCATCAGGGCACCTCGAAGGCTAGTCAGTCCCCTAAGGGACCAATTCCACCTCCAGAGAAGGGGTTGCCACGCACTACAGGACAACCCCACCGACTTTGGGACAGTGCAACGGGGTGTGGATCCCATCCTCGCCCCTTGCCCCGTGAGCAAAAGCGCCACCTCCTGTTGCTCTTTGGTCCCCTCTTCTTATAAGAGGGGTACCGAGATCGATTCCTCATCCTGATGTTTAGCCCCCTCTTCTTATACGAGGGGTGCAAAGATCCCTCTCGGTTCAATTAGCTTCGCCTAGGTACACCCCAGGCTACTAAGCTCCACCGTCACGACAAGGCCTGAAACATGGTGGGGAGGCTCTTGGTCGCCCTAATCCAATCGCGGCTACAAACAAAATACGGAACAACCATAAACTAGAGTACACCGTGTCCACGAGACATTGCCACGTAGTATCGACAAACGAACAAGCCACATTAACGTTTATTCATCTCACTACAAACTAAATTTCAATTGCGCAAAACATTACGATAATATCAATAAAGAGTGTCAGTGTTACTGTTTATGAAAACATAACATTCGATAATCTTATCGCTTCGGCAACTTCGTAATTGGTGTACGTTAACTATTTCCTACTGATATAATTCACGCACAGGTGCTCTGAGGTCAAATGCCAGTAAAACGAATAATGATTTTCTAATGAGAGTGTGCGGTCGTCTCGGTTGGCGAATATCAGCCAGGCTCGGGGCTATGTAACTCCCATGGACGGTGAATAGCATTAAAATATACTGTCTAACATTGGACGTACTAATTTAGATCGCCCAGAGGACCTTTCACCATGAGGTAGTAAACGTGATAATTTATATAACTATATTTTCTCAATGATTTTGTTCTTAATTATATCCCGCGGATGGCGATTCTCGTGAACTGGTGAAATAATCGCTCAGCTTTTAGAGGTACTTGATATTTATTAGGCAATATATTGATGTTATTTAACCATTGTCTATTTTAATAGGATATTTGCATGAAAGATTTGAAGCATAAAATTCCTGTGGTTGTTTCCTATTTACAAATTTAATCAGCTGTGAGAAGACTTCATCTGAATACTGTACGGTATACATTATTATGATATGCAATACAATACGACACAATTGCACTTTTTATCCCGAAACTCTAAAATTAACATAAACATTTGCACCTGCACATATCACAAGAAGTATCTCTATCAAAGACGTGACGCTATCAGGAAGAGGGAGTTATTATGTGTCAGCTCCGACACGTGACTGAGTTCACTCCTTAAGAATAACACGATTCTGAAAGGAAAAGTTGCACAAAAGACGTATTTGACGTAATCGCGGTAAAGCTTTACTCCTTATATATTTTATACCACAGGCTTTATAGTTTCTTATAACAAGCGTCATGTCAATGCGTCACTAGTCTCTGATCAGCTCCAGGAACGCTTCGACCGTAGAGACTTTATCTGCACACTTCATGCAATACATACTTGATTATCAGATACGAGAAGCTAATAGGACTACAAAAATCAAAGAAGTGAAGTAAAGAGAAAGAGTTAAAGAGAAGATGTATATATAAAAATAACAAGCATTATGCCAATAGTCTGCTCCACGAACACAGCGGCCGTGTGTATCATGACGGCTTCTGCACGCGTAAAGCGATATGTATCCGACTGCCACGTATGAGAGGCTACTTTAACAACAAAAAATCAGAGAAGCGAAAGATAGAGATAGATGAATAGACATATGGAAACGTTATACATCTAATCACTCCGCTCGACAAACGGCACGGTCATGTGTGTTATTACGAAGACCTCATCAGACCACGTAAGGCAGTGTGCGGTTCCGCGCGCTGAGCCGACGTGACCCGACAGACGGCCGCGATGATGTCCATCAGCGACAGGTTGTGTAACGCGTATCCGTATTGTCTACGTCTGATGTCTGGTAATGGGATATGTAGCAACACTTCCGGACCCGTCAGGTGTTTCTTGAAGCAAATATTACATACGAGCACTCGAATATCATGGTATAAAAGTCGCTCATAAACATTTAGTTTATTTTATGCGAGCCATACCCAAAATCGCAGTCTTTTGACGAATAACGATGCCCATAGATATCCTCATTAATGTCATGCAGACCACAAACCACAAACCAGAAACGCGACAGAATAGCTGTCACTTTGCAATGCAGAATGGTACTCCTCTTACTGAAAGAGAATAGTTATGACTATGTGTTGCCTCCCTTATCTCTTTTTCCCAAATCGGTCTCTCATAAGCCACACGATACGCGAGAAAATAGTTTTCACTTCCACGCCGTTGTGCCGTGAGTGAGAGGTACCTCTCCGCTCGTGCCGGCCCAACGGCCCTGTTTTATTAGTATAATAATTATTATAATGACATGAACTAAAATAATGGGAATTGAGATTATGTCTATTTAATCAGCCCACGTGATAACCTTACAGAAATTGGCAAAACTTAATATTTGGCAATAGAGACTTAACAAAAGCACTTCACTTATACAAGTCCATAAAAGCTTTATAGATATAAAGCCCACGCTTACCAAAATACTACTTAAGTTGTAACAGGTATTGTCATTATTTCATTGCCGCCAAATCGGGCCGGCACAATCGGGGAGGTACCTGTCGCTCACACGGTACCGCCCCAAAGTTTTTAATCTGTGGTTTAGTACTGTTTGTGACTTTCTGGTGGTCCATTGGATGGACTTCTGCAAAATAATTATGTGGATGTTTATGGACGTTGGTATTTATCAAAATTCTTCGCCCTCGTAATATCGCCTCGTAAATAAAGGTTTTATGGGCATAAAGCCGTCGCTGTGTGATCGAGATACTGCCAATTGCCGATAGCCATGTGTCACAGCCGTCCTAAGTGCCGTGTGCCTGTCTATATTGTTCAATGCTCTCTTAACGAGTAGTAGTAACCCACATCGTAATAATGAAACCACGGAAAAGTCGAGAGGAAAACAGAAAAACTACGAAGTTCCAATAGAAATATATTATAGGAAAGCGGGGACAAATAAGATATCGGTGACATTTACTGATTGCAGTAACCCATTAACGACTCCTAATGCCAATGCGTTACCCTCCTTAACGGGCTATCGTCGAACATACCGCACAAAACGCGACGACATTGCTATCAATTCTAAAGCGGTATCACGTGATACACACGGTTGTCCCAGCTTGAAATGCAGCATGGCACTCCCTCTTACTCTTCCTGTATACAAAACTGACAAGTCACTTTGACTGCGAATTACCTGGGCCGGATTGCTAGTTCCAGACATGAAGTGTCTAGCCTTATAAACTCCTTCATCTATCAGTATGAGTTTCATCTACATCGGTTTAGAATACAAGTCCGGAACAGAATAGCAGACAGACAATTATATCTGTCTGCTATTCTGTTCATTAGACATTAGTCTAGGGGCGGTGGTAGGCACCATCTGCTCGTATGCCCCATATCTCATAAAAAATACAAACAGAAATTTTAAAATGACTTTGTATGGAATTAGTTCATATCGAGAAATAACAATAACACTGCATGTGAATAATAATGTTTTGAGACTTTTGTTTTAGGTTTGTTACATTTTTAAATTAAAACCTGTAAAGTAACTACGAAAACCTAGTTATTTAACAGGCAGACACTTCAATTTTATTTATATACACAGACGACGTTTGTGTGGATGTTTATGCGCGTCGGAAATCATCAAGAACCGCTCATCACGCCGCGTGCTCGAGTACATTGAGGCACTCGTATGCTATAAAAAAGCTTCGACCTTTATTGTGTTAAGATGCACAAACCGCTTGAGCAGTCTGATGTGTTCGCGGGCGTCAGTAATCACTCTTCATAAGAGCCCTTCTTGGTCCCCTCCACATCACAAAAGCGTACCACTTGTAAGCCTCTTGAGCTGACCTGTGCCCTATATGATAAACGTACTTAAACAGCTGATACTAAATGGGGACATACGAGAAGTCGGAGCCTTTAGACGATTACCGAAACAAACTTGTTATACAGACGTGTTGCCTCCCTTTCCCCTGCCTGCTTCAATGGGCCACCGGAAGATCCATAGGCATTCGCATGATTATCATACAGGTGCGTTGCCTTTTCTTCTCTACTCCATTGGGCTACCGGCTACTCACAAACCACACGAGACATAGCCGTCACTTCGGGGCGGTATCAAGTGAGAGATACCGCCCCGGTGGTGCCGGTCTAATTCGGCGGCAAGGCAGCAGGGACACCCCGCCAGTGGCCTGCTACAATAAGTCTTTCGATGACCTGTGCCCTACATGATAAACTTACAGATAGTCCTCAAGTGAAGTGGGGACCTTTATAAAAGTTGGTTAAGGTTAGCCGACGGCATTTATGTAAATTATATTATACTCTTATAAGTTAAAGCTTTCTGTTGGTTACTGGAACTATTTTGATTGGACTTCTAAAGTATTACTAGTGCAATCCCCAGTGTGAGAACAAGTTTAGTGGGCAGTAGTTAAGTTGGAGTTTGTACAAAAATATTTAAGGCTGTTCCAATTCTTATAAGAACACCTACAGAAATTTTTGTTTTGCTCATGTTTGTAGCGGTATGTCACGCTTTCCCCCGTATAAAATATATCAAACCTAATAATTATTCAGTATATTTTTTATTTCATTTATTTTCAATGATTGATTGTTACATCTGCGCCCAACTTCTTGCAGATCCGTTCGGTACTTTGGACGTGGTTAAGTAAAAAACATGTATACAAACTTTCACACTTTATACAAGCGATTCGCCCCGGCTTTGCGCGTGCGGAGTGGGATCGGATTAATTTCTTAGCCAATTGTAAACTAAAATCTTGCACGGAAATTGTTATATCTAAATGTAAAAACTGTATAAAAATTCGATCAGTTGGACTTGAGGGAAGCGATCAAATACAGGCAGGCAGAATAGAATCAGTAAATTTTGAGAAAATCGATCAAAGACACACATACAATATAGAAGTTGTTTAAGTACCTCATTAGGTTAATTTCTAGTGCATTCACTAGAAACGTTCTAAATTTGTTTAACTAATTGTACACAAATAGACTTGTGTAAAACTAAATTATTTAGATTAAGTCATTCTATAATGCGTAAAAACATTATATTTATGCAGCTTCTAAAGATGCGTGTAACATTTCATTAAGTTGTTCGAAGAACAGAACAATTCGTATTTATATAAATTGATTTATAACTCCAGTCCCATGGGCAAGAATATCAATCCGCAACAGCATGTTAGATGACAGTACAGATTATAAATATAAGTAGCTATTGCTTAGAATTGTTGTCATATGCAATTCTTTTAGTCTTTTTTCAAGTATAGGGGAACAAACGAGCAATTCGGGCCTTTCGACGACTACCGCTGCATAGCTAGAGCATAGAAATAACAACTTTTGTAAGTAATTCTAAAAGATAGGCAGAGAGAACGAGATGCCATACTCTTCCCCATCCATTACTCTCTTCATATAGAGATCCCGGTTACGAGTGTCGGTTACACTTGACACCACATTCGGACAGCACCCGATCAGTCTAATCATGTTATGCCAGTCTTGGTCTTCTATCCTCCCACACTCGTATTGTGTATCTGCTTTGTTAACCTTTCACCTGTCATTCTTTCTACTCGCCAGAACCAACGGAGCATACACTTTCTCATTTTTCGCGGGTACCAGCTGGTGTTATATAAAACACTTTCGTTACTGAGTTACTGACCAGCTGACTGACTACGCACAGCAAAAGCTACTGTACCTACAAACTTGAAACTTGGCACAGAGGCTCCACTTGTGATGTAAATGAGAAGGGATTTTTAGAATGTTGCAGGGCGAAGGCGTGGAGCGCGAGCCTTCTGATGTAATTGTTATATGGATATGGTGTTCCTCCCCCTCCCCCTAATGGACTAAAGCTCACAAACCGCACCAGACGCAAAAGCATCGCTGTCACAGGTTACTGCAGTATGAATTAGGCGAGAGTTAACTCCCATTGCTGGCCGAATTTCGCTGCAATGCGGAAATAGGAATCTCTTACTAAGTTTCAAAAAACCATGTTTTCTTTTTCTTTTCGATTCATACTAATACTTGTTTCAGGGCTCGTGCCATACACTGATAATTTTTTATATGGCATATGAGAAATAGGGCCTTTTGACCGCTAACGACTTCCATAGACATCCACATTATTGTAGCAGATGCTTCACTCTCCTTTCTTACTCTCCTCCAATAGTCCGCCGGCTCAATCATAAACCGCGCGAAACGCGACAGCATAGCTTTGCTGCACGGCACTACTCTTTAAAGTTCAGATTCGCCTTAGAAGTCGTGGGACGCACACATCGCGAATGCGTAGTGCAATTTCAAGGAACTAGTAATTGCATTAGTTTCACACAGAATACTAATAACCATAATATCACAAGAAACCTAGCTTTGTGGATTTTATCGTGGTTTAACTAATTAAGTAACTCGCACGACGTTTCAGATGCTTTACATCAGCCCTGGTCACAGACTTATAGTAATGAGTCAGGACCATAAACTCCATCCATATATTATGTTATGACTACAAAGATCTACATCAAACTTGTGAGAATATTTTCGTTCGGGATCGTTATTAAATTTTTTGAACTCACACTGAAAACTTGTGATAGTTTGAATTTCGACGCGAAAATGAAACCGGCAAAACTTTTTTGATGGATAGACTGCTTAGCTAAAAGCTTGTCCGTTTGAAAGTAAATACTATCATCTGTCTTGCTGTTGTTGTGGAACATCTAATCTATCTGTGGGTTAGGCTAGGTTTGTGGTATATATCCACAGATTTCATCTCTATTAACTTTTTGTCTACTTTGCTTAGATATATAATAAAATTTCGTCTATAAAATTTGTATGTTGTGTAATTGACCTGGACAAATTTGTAAGGTTAAACTTAAGAAAGAATCTAGGATTTACGTAGGTCCTTTTATAGCATAAGGGGGAGAAAAAAGAGGTGGTGCCTTTTATGGCTCCCCATGACCATCAAAATCTGCGTAATTGTGATGCAGAGGATTTTTCCTCTTACTTCCTCCATGCGACACCGGCAACTCACGAACCACACGAAACGCGTCATCATATTTATCACTTTATACGGCATAATGTAAACAAGAAGTACCTTCCTACCAAACCAAAGGAACCGGCCAAATGTGAGCTGGACTCTCATACCGAAGGTTCCGTGGCAACAGGAGTACGGGTATAACAACTGAAAATTAACTACAGATATAATTATGCGTATGACACTTTTCTCTGTTAGATCAAGGCCGGGTCAGCCTAGGGCAGGCTCTCAGATACGCTATAAAAACGTGACACACACTAACCCTGGCTTGACTCGACCGGAGATTAAACTTTCTAAGCAAATGTTCGCTAGTTATTTTTAGGAAACATCGGTTGTCGGTCGGGAAACAAACTGTTGTAATGAGTTTCTGGGTTCATTTTATGCTCCACCCCCAAAGCTATGTTATAATCGACGCTATACAACCGTTTTGTAACGTTATAAAGAAATTTGTGATTTTCTTATTCAGACTGCCTTATTTTTCGTTTAGAAGCATAGGTATTTCATAGTTCAAAATCATAACCACCCGAAAGGTTCACTTCAAAAGTCTAACAACCAGCGACAATTACACAAGACACGAATATAAGTAATACCAGTAGCAACTCGCACGGAATGAGTTTGAAATTGGCCCGTGTTATTGGTCGAATCAATGTTGTCTGCACGTACCATGCCAGTGCCAATATTCCGCACTCGATGGCCCGGAAATGGAGTTCTGGACACTTCTAGTAAACGTTATTGCATGTCGAATTTGAAAGGATTTATTGTTCCGTTTAAACACTCCTGACTCATAGTTTTATTTCCATACTCAATGTTAAGAAGTTTTTATTGGCTTCGTCTGAATAGTTTTGGTTTTGTTTTTGCTATTGGCATCACTGCGTTATTCTCGCAATAATTAAAAAAATTCTATCTCGTTGTCTGTTTGTAGGATTGAAGGAAATTTCCGACGCCTTATGTCTACCGCCTAAAAATGTCTGTAAATATAAAAAATAATTATTTAATTCTATCTTTACATCCCGGACGTGTTAAAGTTAAAAAGAAAGAAAACAGAATATAGTTCTAATTTTGCCATCAGTCAAATCGAGTTACTTTTAATTAAAGACGAAGAGTTATTTTTTCTGTATTTATGTCTTACTTTCTGGTTCGTATCCTTAATAGATTCGAGCATCGTTTTCATTCGGTTTCGAAAGACCTACACTGTTATAAAATTACTATTCTTTGCGGCAGGCATGTTTTTGTTCCACGCATTAAATGAAGGCATAAAGTTCGAAATAAGTTTAGGAGGTTATCTTATGTGTTTTGTTAACATCAATTTCATATCAAAATAGTGAATGCTTTTAACAAACGTTGGTGGACGTTAAATTTATGATGTTTTTCGATTCGGATAAACAAATTTTAGTTAATTGGACGACAGGCACGTGATGTGCGGCAGGCGGCACATGTTGCATCTGTGCTGTTCTAGCCTCATGTTGTGTATAAATAAACAATAGCGATCCTGGCCCGCTTCATATAACATATGAGAAGTTACCAGGAGTTCAAATTTCGATAAGAGTTGGCTCTATAGAATACATTCACTATGGCCATTGTATGCCGGATTAAGCCATGGCAAGGTAATGTTAAATTTACTCAGTCTATTTACAATCTACTGTGAATGTTCAAATATGAAATACTAACGATCCGTCACGGTTAAATTGGAAACCACATGAAAATGTAATTACGATCACATACAGCTTTTAGGTACTTTGTTTAATACTATTTAGAGATAGAATTTTATTGATGTCTGGTTCTATTCGTTGTAAGCTTCATGATAATATAAATTAAGCCGACACTTCGCTAAGTTTGTGGTCGATCAAATGTTATTTTTTTATATCTGCACAGCCTGGAGAGAAATGCATTTAGTAAAAGGTAGTGCCATGCTGCATAAAAGTATGCGCAGTGCATGACACTACATTCTCCTGAGCAACGGAATTGGGCCGCCACGACCGGTCTCTCGCTCACTTGATACCACAGTAAAGTGGCACCTATGGTGTCGCGTTTCGTGCGGTTTGTGAGTAGCCGGTGGCCCATTGGGGTGGGTGAAGAGGTGGGCAACGCATCGGCTTAATTATGCTGATGCTCATGGGCGTCGGTAGTCGTTGAAAAGCTCCGATTTCTCGTTTGTCCCCTACACTACAATACAAGAATGCAATGTTTATGTTTCAAAAGAATTATGAAGATCATATAGAAGAATTGTTCAAAAATCTGTCAGAAATATTTAATCTCTAAGAATTATGTTATGTTGCGGAATCATATTATAAAAAAATCGTATTATTACCTTCATTTACATATAGAACCTAAAACCGTAAAAGCTTTAAGAAATTATTCTTGGAATTAATTATAAGTTCTGTCGTGGTGAATTCCCCGCGAGATTACAGTTTCGAAAACCCAATGGCGTAAGCTTTCCACGTGCCGTCAGAGCGACGTCTTATATCCCACTTGTGCTCGACAGCGTCTGATATTTATTTGAAGCCTTACCTTCATCAGTCCTATATCATACTGAATAATAATTATTATCTTAATAAGGCAATTTAATATCATCAAAAGCCTATCAAGAAATCACAAATCGTCTATATATCACAAAATTTCGCAATGAGAAAAATTAGACAAATTATAGATGAATATACAGCAAAATTAGTTTATTTCAGTTATTGTTAAATAAAATTATCTATAATATATAAACATTGATTTACAAGAAGTGCAAGATTTCATTCTAAAGCCTCCGGGACTGTTTCCTCGGGACATGAACTATTTGTTAACAAAGATATATGAATATACAGCTCTGCCAAGTCCACCCTACCCGCATGAATTGAAGTCGATGTTACAAAGAGCACAATTTGACCTGTGTACACCTTTTATACGGGCAGGTTTGTGACGCTTATTGTCTAAATCGCAGTATTTCATTACGGCTAGTCATTTTCAAAAACAGGGTCGTTTCGTTTCGTGGCGGGCCCACGATCTGATTGTATCGGGGTCGGCTGCCTAATCTAGGGAGATGAGTTAGCCGACCCTGATGTCATCTGATATAGAAACGGGATAAGCCTGGGATGAAGAAGAAACATTAGGCTTCAAGTGTTATATTCTGGTGTATGTGTTAAGGATGAAGAAGAAACATAAGTCTTCAGGTGTTATATACTAGTGTATATGTTAAGGATGAAGAAGAAACATAAGTCTTCAAGTGTTATATACTGGTGTATATGTTAAGGATGAAGAAGAAACATAAGTCTTCAAGTGTTATATACTTGTGTATATGTTAAGGATGAAGAAGAAACATAAGTCTTCAAGTGTTATATACTAGTACATATGTTAAGGATGAAGAAAAAACATAAGTCTTCGATTTTTATATACTATTGTATATGTCAAGTATATAGAAGAAACACAAGTCTTCAAGTGTTATATACTAGTGTATATAGGTATGTTAATGTTCGAGAAACTCAAGAAACAAGTCCATCAGACGAAGTTAGCGGCGCCCTAACTTGGCTCGTGACGTACATTGGCCTTAACATGGACTCAGCCCACGGAACACTTGCTGTAAATGTCCACTGTGATCTGGAGTAGGGTAAGTTTACTGATCATCCCCAAAGAAATGTACCTATTGCTACCTTGGTATATGTTACGAGGTAGTGAAGTTGCTGGACGCAGCTTTTATAGTATACGATGTTTTAATGTACAATAGACCCGGAAGGAAGAAAGGGTAGGTGATGGCATGATGTTTGATGTTGTAGCCGGGCATCTGTCTACGCATTTTTCTATAGTTTACTGGCGATGCGCCCTAGGGCTTCGCCCGTGAATATTTCGGGCCAGGTTGTTACCTTATTAAATCATAGAACCTTTCTTGGCGGTGACTCTATCCATTAGTGAAGAGCGCATGAAAATTCGTTCAGTAGATTTCGCGAAAATTTATTAGGCATACAGCTCTAGTCGAGACGAAAATGGGTGGGCGAACTGTGGGACGGACGAGAAATGGGAGATCAGCCTCGTCAACATGGAGTTGCAACTGATCTAGGAAGGTTACTCTGAATGAGAAACCCGGTAATGATGACTCAGTTAGGTACAAGTAAGTCCCAGCCTGAAAAGTGGGAGTCATCTGCAACCGACCTGGCCGTGCACGTATCTGCATGTTAGCTTTTTCTGCAGATATGGACAGCAAGGACGAGAGGATAATGTGGGTGCTGGGCATGCCTACATTAACGAAGTGCGTCCCAGGGGATGCAGCGCCTGTGTAGAGGGCACTACGCCTACAACGATGTTGTTATAGAAAACAACTCGGAGAGTGACTCCGTCACTCTCGACAGTGGGAAGGACCATCTTGGGCCCATTGCTAGGCAGCTCCTGGTCAATAAGGAACTGACCCACCTCGGCACTGGTTGTTTCTGTAGGGTGAAGGGATGCGCATTGTAGGAGTTGAGCAAGGTATTTAGGCGTGTGATTCTTAGCGGCCTGCAGCAGCATCGTGTATACCATGTGTCTCAAGCATTCCACTGTAGACTTCACACTTCGTCAACTTCAGGAAAAAACAGGGAGCAAAATTCTCCCTGCTTTTCGCTTTTGCCGACTTGAATAAGGCGTTTGGCACAGTATGCTTACTGCTGCGAAGGCTCTTTTTATTCCTTAAGAACACATTGGGTGTCCACCAAGTCTTCTTGACCTTGTCAAAATTTTTCACGAAAATACGAGGGGTGCAATAATCTTGGACGACGCAACCACATCTTGGTTTGACGTCTAAGGAGGTGTACGACAGGGCTGTGTCTTGGCACCTACTTTATTCGCCATCTTCCTATCTCAGCTACTAAAGGTGGACTTTGGCGATCAACAGCAAGGTACACGCCTACACGCTAGGTCTGATGCGAAACTTTTTAATATCTCTCTGTTGAAGTCCGAACGTCATCAAGATAATTTGCACGCTGACAGCCTCATATAAGCAGATGACGCAGCCATCCAAGTGCGCTGTCTTCGGAGCATTCAGAATATTTCTTGGCGAGATAGCGTAACCGATGACAAAGTGCTAGAAATTACACATACGAATAGCATCACTGCCTTACTCAAACAAAGACGTCTGTGGTGGGTGGTGCGTGTGCACCGAATGAATAACTTTCAACTGCCGAGGTGTGTCTTATTTGGCCAAAAGGCTGATAATGGAAGTGAAGCGTCGCGGCCAATACTGCGGCTTAAATAGTGGCAAGCGTGATATACTCGAGTTGTACATCAGCCATATAACGTGGCAAGAACACGCAGATAACCGTCAGGAATGGAGGGAAACTTTACGTGATAGTTTTAGAGATTATGATGCACTTTTTTTAAAGTTCTGAAAAAAAGGAAGAACTGGTAGACACGCGCAGAGCGTCACTCCAACCATCAACACCGAGTTTATCTGTGGAGCGTGTGGTCGTCCCTGCCGGTTTCGTACCGGCTTGTACAACCAACAAAAGTGGTGTATCAAAGATGCTGCATAAATGAATGTCATCGATGAAAACGCAAATGATGATAATGATGATAGGTTAAAATAACAATCGAGTTATGCAGACGTCCTTCCCTCCTTTCCTCCAGTAGGCTATCAAAAACTCACAAACCACATGAAAAGTGGCGCTATTGATGCGTTTTGTGGGATTATGTATATAGACTCACACGTATCACCATATGAATGAAAGAGTGAGAGGTACCTCACCGGTCGTGTCAGCCCAATTCAGCTACAATGCGATATGTCATTATCTCTTACAAACATGGTACTTCTCTTATGCTCGTTTAAAGGGACCGATAAAACCTGATGGTTATGTAGCGCTATTTAATCGACTGGCTATCAATATTGATGTGCCATATATTTTGCGCTGGCGAGGCGAAGTAATATCATGCTGGCAGATAGCCATGGGCAAGTCGCCGTTACATCCCACGGATCTAGTCACTACAATAAAACCTTTGTTGTGACCTACATGACTTAAAAATAAATATGGATCTTATTTTTGCTTTGACCTGGAATATATATATTCGGTATCTCGCAAAAATAGAATTTTTTCGAAAGAGAAGGTTAGAATGTCTTATTGCTCAAGTGTATATCCAATCAGCAGGAGCTTTTGTCAATATCGACCCCCATAAATAACCTCAAGACCCACCATAGACCAATGGTCTTTCAAACACCTCACTAAACGTGACAGCATTAATCCATCTCAAGTAAACCAGCCATTTCTTTCTTTCTTTCTTTTTCATAGTATTGTAACGAGTTATTTCATTCTTATCCTATTTTGGTAAAAAAATATAAATTGTTTCTTGTCCCATGCTAACAATGAATATCATAGTGATATAAAAAAGCTAAAAAGTTTTATTGTTTTTTTTCTGATAATCTCTGGTCAAATTTGAGTAATTATGTGTATAACTACATTCCTAAAGAAGCATGTATCATGGCGCTACGACCAATAGGCACGGAATTATTCGAGTGAAACCGCAAGGCTCTGGCAGTAGGTAACAAGACAAATGTGCAGAATTTACCCAATAGCAATTATACATTCGCACGGGCTAATGTATAATTAGTGCATAGCAAACCTATATAGACCCCATAGTGACCCCACATGGGGGTGGTCTATGTCCTGGGGACATCATGGACGTGGACGACGTATGATGGTGATTTAACAAGTACATACTAGAGCCCGAATGGGCGACAGGAGGTACTTACTTACTCAACCCCAAAAATTAATTTTAGATACCTCCAGCTCCAGAAACGTATCCACTTTTATACTATTTCATGAAGTCTACCTAAGCCTTTGGTCGCATTATACTAAACAACATAACAAACAGTAATCAGACTTCAACGCGATGTTTATATTACTAATAAATATTATATTCAAACGCTTTACAACATGGTTAAATGTTAAAGTAACCCCATCCTATGGCTAACCACAAAAAAACCATAAAATCTCACATGACTTTTCCATCAACAGGCGGAAATACAGTTTATATTTTTGGACATGTTAAGATTTAATGGGCGCATCCATTTCAGTTCGACGCTCCTTCAACTTGAAGTTGTTGGTGTGTACTATTAGGGGCCAGTATAAGTTGAGCTCTTGGCAGTTCATTATTGACCGATGCATCGTCGATAAAGTGCTAACATCAAACAAGAGTAAGTGCTTTTAAAACTTATATCGGAATGCGAAGTGATTTAGTGTTTGGGTTGGTATTTCTGGTTCACTGCATCTAATAAAAATATCGTTTATTTTATTCAACTGCTGACAACGATAGCCTGTTTGATAGTTGATACGTGGTACCATCTTCATAACAATAAGTATTCTATCATTTTTATCCAAAGCTTTAGAAAAATTTGTACACCAGCCATTTTATCTACATCTAGCAAAAAATAGGATTATCTTCTATACCCATTGCGTTCCAGTTTCAAAATATGTCACATTACATTAATAGCGTTAACTAAGATAACAGATGACATTCGTCTAGGGGTGGACTACAAAAGCTTACCGTTTTAGCATTATTAGACTTTAGCAACACCTTCAACTGTGTGGATTTATACCTAATTGTAAGCTCTTTCAAATCTGTCAATTTATCTCCAATACCAACCAATTGGTTTCATAGTCATTTAAATGGCCGCCAGCAACGTATAAAGGTAAATGATGTTTCATATTAGTGCCACAGGCTTCAGGGTGTCTTACTGCCACAGGCCTGTCGCAGGGCGGCCTTTCCCTTCGCCTTTACTTTTTGGCATCTTTATTCATTCCATTACTAGTAAGCTTTTCTCGCCCTATCATGTGTAAGCAGACGATCTCCAAATTTACGGTATAAGGTTATTTTGAACCTAGGACTCCCACTTACATTGAAAACGGGGTCATTTTTTTTTTACCGAGATAATAACTAGCCGTCTCGTTAATAAACTATGTATTCCCACACAAACGTTAAATATTTTATAAAAAATCCTTTACAGCAAAGTCCATCAAACTATGGAATCTACCAAAAATGATAAGGCAAGCCAAAAGTCTTGAGGTATTTAATACACTAGTCAAGGTAATGTAGTTTGTGATTATAAATATATAAATATACAAATAGGATTCACATTTGACGTTGTCAATTTGTCATTACTTAAATTCTTATACATAAATATTATTCTTCAGTTTTCTCGCTTGTTCTCTTACTTCATTTTACCGCAATGTGTGTGTGTATGTGCATGTGCGTGCATATGTGTGTGTATTTAAAAATGTTTGTTGTAAGCACGGCCCTGTCTCCATACAAAACATCCATGTTTCGTATGGTGGTTGCCTGGAAGATATCGCCTTAAAACGATAAGGTCGCCTATTGTACTTTCATTTTATAGCTTTAATAATCTTGTCAGCAATTTCATTTATTATCCTCCAGGAAGTTATTTATCAAACATTGTTGTTGTCAGTTTTACAAGTATTTATTACAGAATTCATGGAGATGACACTACTTGCTGAATGAGCAAATGAAACCCATCTGTGAGTTCATCGTCTGCCTCTGCGGGACTCACGTTTCTTTAATTATTTTTAATGAGTGTTGCCATGCCATCATAGGCACTAATTTTATATTTTCTCAGCATTCTATAAAAACTTTGGTGTATACTGGTAAAATATTAATAAAAGTAATAATTCTTTCTCTTTAAATAAATCGCGTACATATATCTATCGAGCGAAGTATGATGCATATCTACGAAAGTGCTAACAGAGTACTTACCGGGAGGGGTCAATTTATAATGGTCCTGCTCTTGACAGGGAATGCCATGTTTCAAACGCAGACCACCGAAACTAAATGCATCTAGACACCACTCGCGACTGACTTCAGCTACTCCAGACTTTTACTCAGAAGAAATAATATTGTGTTATTTCTCACTCAAAACGTCATGTTTGATCTAATGTTTTCCGGGTGTGTTTAAATATACATATGTATGAATGTAGGTATGTACGTGCAGATGCTGATTTCTATGACGTTTTGACGGATGAGATTTATTAACACATGAAATGTCATCAAATGCGTCGCGATGCTATTAATTTTAATGTTACATTTTATAATTGCATTGTTCATAATATATAGCTTGGCTTTTTGTTATTTAGTTTATATTATAAATAAGATTTGCACCTACTGTATAATCTGTATGAGTTGAGTTTAATGCGCATACTTATGCCAGGGTCTAACCGGGATATATTTTTTTATAGAATAGTTGTACAAGCGCGAAATCGGTAGCTTTCTACGTCTACCGACGCCCGTGAAGATCAGCATAATTACTATGCGTTGCACTCCTTTTCACGCCTCCTCCCCAATGGGCCACCGGCTATCTCAGAAAACTTAATAAAACTATATATTACTGAATGAGCAGAGAGATAACAAAATATATAGAGTCTAGAATCTTGGGAGAGCTGCACTCTTTAATCATCATCCGCTGCCTCTCAGTACAGTTACACTATTTTTACAACAAAATATAGATGTAACAAAAAAATAACAAAAAATGTTTGTGATATTAGCTGCATGTTAATTGATAATGTTGTCGCTAGAAAACAATCACAGGGAACGTTCAAAAGCTGTCATCAAACTGTTAATTAATTTTTAAAGTCTTTAAATAACGTTTGTGCTGTAATTCATATTTTATGTTTGAGTTTAGAATAGATAGGAGTACCAGACCTTGGGAATAATATAATCCAGACTATTTCTGTTTTTTTAGTCGAAATCAATAAAATAATATGTTTATGTAAATTTTATTGATTAATGAGACCCGTCAACTGCGCCGGTTGTTCATAGATCAGGGCACGGGCTGAAACAGATGTAGAACATATTGACGTTCAAAGAGTATTTCTATAATTATACTTATGTTATAAAACAAAGTCCCTAAAAATGTCTGCCTGTATGCGATCGATTTGGGATCCAACGGATTTTCATAAGGTTTTCACCAAAGGATAGAATTATTCTCGAGGAAGGCTTAAATGTATAGTTTTTCGGATTAGTCATGGGTCAAAACCGGCAAAGCATGTCGCTAGTTTTGAATAAACAAAGTTTTCTCTTCATCGGATTACAACCAAAAGAAATTGAGAGGAAAAGTAAAATTAATAATCAAAAAAACTTATATTGTGAACTTTCGAATAAACTAATAAGTTTCATCGTACAACAGTAAGCGCAGTCCGTGGCTGCGATAGCTTCGTTTATAAAGACTTCTGACCATCGATAAATTTGCTACGATTTAAACGCTGGCAATTTTATTTATTTGCTCTACAAGCAGACATCTCCCATACAAAAATCCAGTGGTTTTGTAGTTGCGGTTGCCGGCGCCAAAAACACGAGATCTACGGCTCCACAAGGCGCAACTATGATTCATACTTTGCAAAATCAATCAATAATGTCGTTGTAGCCGAATCTCGACCATGGCGGCCATCTATAGAGACAATCGACCAATATTATAGTGCACAAGTGTGTGCGCAGACACAAGTGCACACGCTCATCATCCAATATTATAGTGCACAAGTGTGTGCGCAGACACAAGTGCACACGCTCATCATCCAATTCCGGCGGGACGGCAATCCGACTCGACCGGAGCGGAATCAGGCGCAGGGCCGGCTGCTTAACGTACCCTCCGAGGCACGAGGGTGTAACATCGTCCACTTTCTGTTTATTATTAGAAATTGGAAAGTCCCAATAACACTTTGGTCCAATCCGGAACTTGCACCCAAAATCTCACGACTCTGGTTGAACATACTTACCACTAGACCACGAGGCAGTCATCAAGCCAATGAACAAAATCTATTACAGATTAAACAAAACGTTACCAGTAAATGTACAAATGCAATTCAATCAGATTTTTCTTTTCAACATAAAAAAGTAGCGAAAGCTATCTAATTAGTTGTACGGGCCAACTATATACTACATAATGACACGAAGAACACGTTTCTACACAGATATCAAACACTTAGTGTGTTCATGTTATCAGTGTATGATAGCAATAAATATCAGGGTGTCAGCTGGACGCAATTATTGCGTACGTGAAATGTACAGGCCTAGTAAGAAGCCGCGTGCACGCGAAGACTGGAAAAAGAAAGAGTCAATAAAAATAGTACAACTGGCCACATATATGCTTCTATTTATGCCAGCTGAGCCCTGGCACCTGCGTAAAATCTGTATCAATATAAAGTATAAATTCATTATCATCATCAGTAGCAGCAGCTAGTAGAATGGACATGTGCATAATATATATACTAATAATAGTAATTATTGAAGTGTATTTCTTAAGAAACTTTTTAAGGGATGAGTAATGTATGAAAGTATCATAGTCATTATTAGCCCTTATCGGTCCACTGGTGGACATAGGCCTCTTTAAGTGAACTCCATGACGACCGATCTCCTATCACTCGTATCCACCTCGGACCGGCTTCTGCACGAAGATCGTCTTCCCACCTGGTAAACGGTCGAACAACACTTCGTTTTCCTAAATGCGGCCTCCAATCCAGAACCTTACTGACCCATCAGCCATCTGTTCTTCTGAGTGGGTGACCAGCCCATTGTCACTTCAGCGAGCTTATTCGTCGCGTGATATCGGACACTTTACTTCCCTGCTTTATGACTTCGTTACGAATTCTGTTGGAACAAAGAAACACCCAACATAGCACGTTTAATAACCCGTTGAGCTACCGCAAACTTGCGGACCAATCTAAAATTAAGGTGCCATGTTTCGGCCCCGTAGGTCAACACGGGGAGAATGCATTGGATGACAGCATGAAAGAATATGAGACAAAATATGAAGACACAGTAACGCTGAGCGTGGCGTGATTACGCATAGTTTATTGCGCCCCGTTTACGTAAGAATCGTGTCTGTTCTTAAAATGCTAAGTTCAAAAACTTGGTACAAATTTTTCTACTGCATAATCATAATGTTGCATCAGTGACTACGAAGGTAAAATCAAGACCCTTTTCAAAATTAACAAAATTGTCGGTTCCGGAAAATTGTACCGTCAGCATTGATAGAAAATCGAAGGAAATCTCGGAGGGGGACGATGTATTAACGTGACGATTTCTCAATAATATTCATTACCAAGCAGTCGCTAGTGTAGATCCTGATTTTTAAAAGGTTTTATTTAGTCGTCGAGACATTGACATGTACAAGATAGAGCCATCACGATCGGGCCAATAATTCTCGCTAACACTCACGTAAAGTGACTGTCGTTGTTGTCGCGTTTCGTGATGCATGATCAATTTAGGGAGTAGAAATCGATTCTACAGAACTCGCTCTGGGCAGAAATTTAACACCCATCTTCGAGAGCGCAGTGTACTTTACGTTCGAAATGACTACAATGTTAAGAAATATTTAAATAAATATGTTTAAATAGCACAAGGGGACAGACAGTCGGACTCTTAGCTATATGGTAACCATAGACGTCCTCCTAATTTCTATGCCTGTTTTGCTCCTCTGCCCCCTATTCGAAGTTTTTCTTTTTATACCACAGGGGGACAAACGAGCAATCGGATCCCTTTTTTGACGACTACAGACGCCCGTGTTTCATCACCATAATTACTGTGTCGATGTCTTGTCCTCCTTTTTACCCTCCCCCCTCCCCCACCATGGGCCACTGGCGCTCACAAACCACACGAAACGCAACACCGAAGACGTCGCTTTTCGCCAGTGTCATGTGAGCGAGAGGTGTTACAATTTACATTTCTATAAGAGCAAGTAGGCGTTAAATATTGACAATTGAGGACAAACTTTGTATACGTGACAGTTTATGACAATAGTTAGCAATACAGTTTTTGTTACAGGTTAGTAAAAGGTGAGGGTATGAAGACTTATCTGGTAGTTGTCCGAAACTCCCGGCTGCAATTCGGTTGGTCCTTTATGTATATTGTTATTTTTCCATAACCACAAATTTTTACGGATTGTCCCTCATTCCTTATATTCAATATTTGAATAATATAGTGTTTAACAAACAAAAAGGAAAAGTAGTACAGCTCTAAAAAGAAACACACTAACATTCCCATTCTCTTACCTTCACGATCCAACTAAAATCCGGCATAAAAACTTCGTTGCAATTAAATAGAATGTAACATCAAACTTTCACACGTGGCATATACTATTCAAACTAATACATTATTGATACGGTCTATCAAATTATTAGCCATACAGATCGTTTATTACTACTATCAATATGCACACTTAAGCCTTTTATATTGAATAATTTCATAGTCCGTACATCGTTACACGAATGTATAGGTTTTAAAAAAAATATGAGGAATATAAAAAAACTATTTCATGATCATTTGGTAATGGCATACAGCATCAGCCATCACAAATATATCAGGACATCGCCGAAATAAAAAAAGTGACATTTCTTCAACACAGAGCACATAAGCTCTTACTGGTCACCAGAAATCACAATCGGCATGAAACACGAATGAAAAACTGTTACTTCGAGGCGTTATCATGTGATCCAGAGGTACCGCCCTACTCGTACCGGCACAAACCGGCTTCAATAATTCTTTCGAAAATGTTTAAACAAAGTGCAAAATATTACTTTATTGGCGTCAAGAACCATCTGAAACTTTATTAATATTAAAACTTCAAAAGATTTTAGCGTAACTGTTTAAAAGAGGGTGCCTTGTTGAGTGACGTTGTTAATTTATTCGCGGGCCCCTTCAGCCCTTTTTAGCCGCTTTAGCCCCTTTAGTCCCACGGAATACCTTTGTTAGCACCCTTCGAATCAATTAAAGTCAAACACGCGCTTGTCGAGCGAACGGCCTGCGACGGTAAACTAGCGAAGGCGATAACAAGCACTTGAGTGTAATTAAATAGATTATAATTCGCGTCTAGAACGATGGTAGACAAGGTAACCGGGGAGTGTCTGAAATCTTCTTATATATAAAACAAAGTTCCCAAAGGCTATCTCTCTGTATGTGATCGATTTTCTCAAAACACGGTTTTGACCCATGAATAGAGCGGTTCCTGAGGAAGGTTTTGGTGTCCAATTGGATCCCTTATATTCGATGGTGAGCACGGGATCGCTAGTATGTTATATATATTGCCCGTAACTTCGTTCACGCGATAACAATCTAGTTTCGTAAAAGGCAGCATCACATTCGATGCTGTATTGGGCCGACAGTACCCGTTACTGTCGGCCCAATACTCTCCAGCAGACGAAACTTAATAGTAATAACAGACGATAAAAACAAACACATATCTCATAGGAACTACTTTTATTTAAGATAAAATGTAGCTCTTATTGTATAGAATCATAAAGGCTATATTTTTCTGTAATCCACATCTATGTCTAATTTCATGCAAATCACACAAAATAACTAACACCCTAACATATGTAAAGGTGATACATTGATTTATAAAGGTATTACAAATATACCTAACCAGTGTAATAGTACATAGAGATAAAATAGAATAAAAAGGAGGGACATGATCTATTTCTACACTATCATTTATAGTGGGATGACAAATTTAATAAAAATACAATCAGTTTTATCCATCCTTATATGTAGAAGATGTTTTTTTACTTCCTTTAATTGGCGCTAATATCTAGTAGATACGTGAATCATTACTCATCACGATAGTTATGCCCACGTTTGAAATTAATATCAATCTGCTATGTGTCGTATCTCCTAATAAGTAAGTTGTTATATTTGCGTGGTACTTTATTAGATCACCAAATAAAGTCGTAAGTGAGAAGCGTAAGTATGAATTACTACAGACTTATTGAGGTTTCGTCCGTTAAAGTCTGTCCCATACGAATCGTTCATTTTATCGGGATTAAAGTAATTTCATGTAATTCCAGATTGTAATCTATATCTGTGCAAAACTTCATCGATATCCGCTTAATTGTTTTTGCGTGAAAGTAACAAAGATATACACAAACTTTGTCATTTATAATATCAGATGATAAATTCTATAAGGATATAATCCGTTTTTTTCTAGCCTTTTTATAATTCTAATATATTTATATTTACACGACCGGCTGGCTCAGTTGGTAACGTGGCGGTTTGTCCGCGTGTTACACCAGAGGTCGCGGGTTCGAATCCCACCTATGCCATGGATGTTTATGTATGTATTATATGTATTTCTATAATAAAAATCTTAAATATATTATCTTTGTGTAGTAACTGTAACACAAGTTTACCACAGGACTGGGCTAACGTGGTTGTGAGCAGTCGACAGTTATTATTATTACTTTTATATATATATAGTTATCCTGTTTAATTTACTATACGTTTAATTTTAACATTTTATTTGCATGATATTTTGTACATCACCAAAAAAAGTTGTAAGTTACACAGGCGGTAAGTCGGAGTAAGTATAAATAATTTAGTTAATGGAAGCACGTATATTTATATGGAAAAAGGTAGTTCCACGCTATCTTTCCACGAAACGGTTCATCATTTGATTTTGCATAACTCACCAGGGCATGGGTCGGCATGGTTCACGAACGTTGAATTACTTTCCACCATACATACATGTGACGGTAGCAAAACAAATTTTATCTACGGTGTTAGTCTGTGAAGTTAGGACTTTTACGAGTTATGGCCTATAGAACTAGAAGCTTGGCTTCACTTGATATCTGATCAATTTTTGATAATAGATTATATCTCGTTTTGGCAATATTTTAAATGACCACATTTTTCTATGCTTGAATTTTATTCCATTTCTTTACAAAGAATAGGGGGGCAAACAAGAAATCGGAGCATTTTTACGACTACCGACGCCTATGAACATCAACATAATTACTATGCCGATGCATTGCCCTCCTTTATATCCTCCCAATGGGCCGCCGGCTACTCAAAAACCGCACGAAACGTGACACGAAGATGTCACTTTACTGTGATAATTTGTGAGCGAGAGGTACCACCCCGGTCGTGCCGGCCCAATTCCATTGCATAGGTGGATGTAGTGTCATGTACTACGCACGGCACTACCTCCTCCTATGCAGCATAGCACTACCTCTTACTAAAATGCACTAACACAAACACAACACACCAACCGTTAAGGTGTTAAACAACATTGATAGAGTTATCAATCTTTTACAAATAGGTTCTTAACAATTAATTGTGTTGTTATAGTGTACAAATGATTCTCCTTTAAAAAAAATTTGGGAAATTTTCAATATTTAACATCGGAGTACCGGCGATTCCATGTCTGGCGTATCAACACAATTAATCATAAGTCGTATGCTAAGTATGTGAGTTCAGACTTCAGACATGTAAGATAAACCAAACATTGATGAGGTTTAAGCCGCACGCGATTTTGTGACTATACTGTTAAAATTATTATTGTAAATTCTTACCCAACAGCGCTAGCTAGTCACAGTTGTGTTTCTTGAGTGTGTGTGTGTGTACATAATACATAAATCTCTTTTCTTTGCTTAGTACCAGCGGGTCTGACAAATTTTAGTATGAGACAGAGAGAAAGAGAGACCTATGCTTAGCATGTTTGTGTGATTGACATTGGGTGTGCAAAACATTAAAGAATTATTCTTTACTTTTTGGCTTTCATTAAGTGAAAACAGACTATTGTGCAGCGTTTGAACAGGGAAAAATACATTATTAAGAGATGATTGAAAGCTTTGAGGGAAAATGAATGAGTTCGCGTCAGCAACATGCGTCAGCGACATACTCGTGGCACAGCACTACGCATTGTTCGCTAACTTGTAGCAGCTGAGCTACGCCACAAGCGTGTGCTACTTGTCAATGTTACTTGATAATTCTAAATTTCTATTTCTATCGTCGGTCCTTATGACTTCCTGTCACTTTTCTTATCAATAATTAATACTAGAATGTTTGTGTGTATGTATGCAGGTATATACATTTTTATCATTTTACGAGATTTATGTATTTTTACGTTTGAGGTGTTGTTAGTTTAATCTTAGTTACACTTATATGTGTTATAAAACAACATGCCAAAAAGTTGTCCATCTGTGTGTGGTCGATTTTCTCTAAATCTACAGAGTATATTCATGCGGTTTTCATTCATGGATAGTACGATTCTCAAGGAAGGTTTTATGTGTATAACTTATTTGCGGGCGAAGCCGGGGCGGACCGTTGGTTAAAGTAGATTGAATCAGTAGAGTTTTTGATTCTCAATGTTTGAACTGTAACTTATTTTGTTAACAGCAATTATAATATGAGAAAAAAAGTGAATACGTTAAATAAATGAGGCGTTGAGCTCAATTTATTATGTTTCACGTTTTGGTTAAACAAATGTCTGTTTAATTGGACGACAGGCGTGTGACGTGCGACAGGCGGGAGCTCAATAAATATGCTTAAAATAGAAAATAGATGCTACTTGAAGGTATTTTATTTAAGTTCTTACGATTTTAGATGTCCCATATAAATAAAGAGGTAGTATTCGGCTGCAGTGTAGCCATGCTGCATTACAGCCGTACTACGTATTAGTCCCGGTAGCCCGTAGAAGGAAAGAACACCATGAGGTTGAGGATGCTTGCGCGCGTCGGCATTCACCAAAAGCTCTATCTACTTATTTGTCTCCTTATTCTCACAAAAAGGGCGGGAATTTAATATAATAAAAGGCATAATAAAAGCATTCTGCTTTGTGCGGTCGGTTAAAAAGATTAAAAGGGCGCGTAATCCTCAGTGCTGATATCATATACGCGCGCTGTACAAAATAAAACACGATTGCCGGCCGACTGGTAATGGACTATAACTCACGACACCGATCGCCGCTTGTGGGGTCCGCTCCCCCCTCTGTCAGAGGGGGTAAGGGGCATAATGTCCAACTTTTGTATGATACTAGCAGTGCTCGATTTTAGTCTCGTATGTTTTCATTAATTCATACAAACATTCACCTATATTTTCAATCAAGATTTCAGAAATCTTTTTGCGCCTTAGTCTAGGTCATAAAACCTGTATTTTTTGCAGATAAGAGAAATCATATCATCTTTACATCCGCGTAATTACTATGCTGTTGCGTTGCCTTCCTTTCATCTCCAATGGGCCATGGATTTTAGCTTGTTTGGTCCAACAATTACGGCTACGCGTAAAATTTCAGTGCGATTGTTAAAATTTCAAATCTCAAACGGGACAGCGTAGACATGATCCGATTGTGTCATAGTGACTCATACAAATAATCTAACAATACATAGAGCAGCATTACAATAAAGTATATTACAATCACTTTATGGCGGTTTATTTAAGTATCCTACAATGCCGACGTTTCAGAAGCTTCACAGTTGATGTGATGATAATAGACTAAATAAACTGTGATAAGATGCGTTAAAATAGTTCTGTTATGATGTGTTCCATTCGCGTAAACGTAAGTAATCATTATAACGCTCGACTGCTCAAAATACATTAATTGTACACAGTGTCATAGTTGTATGACACTCTGTACAATTAATATATTTCCGGAAGAATGAACCAAGCCATTTTATCTGTGATGGGAAACATACAAATCTACACATATACTTAAAAAACATTACCATCCTGATGCGGTCGGGAAAAAGGGTAATCCTTGTAAAGAAATTAGTTTATAGCCATACACAAATGCCAGAAACATTTAAATAATATTTCCACAATCATTAAAACAATAAAAGTTGAAAGATTGACAAGTTAAGTGGTATAGTTGTCCTTTATTTTCCGCAAGGAAGGTTTCCACTTCTTATAATTGGGGGAAACACCCCCATTTAACTAGAACTGATTCAAAAATATTTATGCAAATCTTTATAGACTTGGAACTTTACAGGGTTTATTTTGTGGAAAAAATAGAAGTGGCAAATAAAATAATTATAATGCTATGTTAGATTACGACCCTTTACACACGCACACATTGACCGTATGTATATATGAGTTGATGTGCTATCGTGAGTGTCCCTCTTTAGGACACTTACTCGGACACTATAATCAGTGTTCGATCAGAGGTCTCGAGAATAATTACAGCACTAGTTGACATGTTGGTGCAGAACCACGACTGCTAGTGGCGTACTTACCAGGCGGCAAGACCAGACCAAGGTGCAGTCGAAGATTTCAAAGACTGAAATTCACACAGCCTGTCCAAGTGTCTAGACCGGTCACCGCAATGGTTGCTATGGGTAAAACTCCTACATATCCCTTCATTCGTTACATATTCTCCTTTACAACTCCTCCCTCTCGACCGATATACTTTCAATTAAAAATTTCACGTAAAAACATGTGTGAATAATACAGAAATTAATGTGTTGCATTGATGTCGGAATTTGTCTCGTAGTTACAATTGGGCACGTGTTTTAATAACTCCGCTAAACTATGAGCACATCTCACTCCTCATATGACCACGGACCAGCACTGTAAAGTAAACGGTTCGTCGACATTTTAAAATATATTTACGATATGAAAGAAACGAGTAAAAAGAGGAAGAATCTTTTTTTCTCCATAAGAGATTGCCTCGCCTTACGAGAAGGATATGTACATCGTTTCTCTTCCTTAACCATATGTCACCAAGACGCTGTCACATTTTTTATAGTAAGAAGGCAAACGAGCAGTCAGAGCCTGTTGCAGACATGTCCTCCATCTCGCCTCGCCGATGGGCCATACGGAAGCTCACAATCTCACGAAACGTGATGGCATAATTTAGAGCCAATATCATGTGAGCTAGAGGTACCACCCCGGTGCTCACGAAGGTACTACTAGAGATAGCTTTTTTTGTTGATGCGGGAAACGCATTTACGTGGCTTCACTGGCCCTGGGTGTGTGGGACTCGCAGCACATTATAGCGCCGAATATCCAATAAAACCCCCGCGAGTGCCGTCAGTGCCGCCTTTGGTGAGGTGTCCCGGAACAACAAATCATCAGGACACCTCGACGGCTAGTCAGCCCCCTAACGGACCGACTCCTCGTCCACAGATGGGGTTACCCCGCACTACAGGACCACCCCACCAACCTTGCGACAGTGTAATGTGGTGAGGTTCACATCCTCCTCCCTTGCCCCGTGCGCAAGAGTGCCTACTCCTGTTGCTCCTTTGTCCACTCTTCTTATAAGAAAGGTGCAAAAAGCCTCCCCCTTGGGTCAATTGTTTTCGTCTGGGTTCACACCAGGCTACTGAGCTCCACCGCCACGACAAGTCTTGAACCAAGGTGGTGGGGGAATTAGAAAGCGAAGCCTGGTCTTGCCGTGGCCAACCTGATAATAATGGACACCGAAGGTGGCCATCCTCATAATAACACATATAAAAATGTTTTGCATGTTTTGCGATGAAGAAAATTAAGTTTAGGATACACTCAACGATAAGCATTCGTGATGCAAATATCCATCGGTAATACAACACGACCAGATGATTCCTCTGCACGATTACCAAGGCAATATTATTATTTTTTTATGGAGATGCGCTCTCGGTAGCTTATTAAAAGCGCTTTGATTGCATTACATAAAATCAGAACGCAACTAACTTTCATACGTTAACCTTTTCGCCTCCCCTCGGGGTATTCTCTTAATGGCGAGATCCACGCAACCTAACACATCATAATATTGTTACTTTTATAGCTTGGATTAGCTATTATCTCGTGTAAAAGTGAAGTCACCAATGACAGATTTATACGGACTGTATATCGCGTTTTAATTTTTATTCTTTGACGAACTAGCTGCGCTCCGGACACCCGCTGATTATTTTTTCGGGATCAGACAACGATGGTACTCCGGACTGTACCCAGCCATGATGATAACAGTTAAATTAGCTTTTATAAACATTCTCATATCGGGGTGCATTTTTCTCATCTGCGGGAGGGTGGGTTGTCGGACCCCTTTTCGACCCGTAACATAGTTTCGTCGCCCGACCGCCGTAATCTGTATTGGGACTCTCTTCACTTCCACAGCATAAATTCAGGACCGAAAAAAAATGGTTACCAACAAAAGCCTGTGCGAAATTTTGCCGAAATCTGAAAATTCTTAATCAACTTTTATTTTCATTGACACGATGTTGTCTTTGTATTTGTATCGGTCCGCGAACCCGCATTCTGATTGTTTCTCTCTTTCCTTCTATTTTTCCTCAAAGAAATTGTCCTCGAATACGCGAATCCTCGTTTTGCTTGAATTTCTTTCTATTTTTGCTCCCAAAACATTATCCACAAATACGTGAATCCTCCTTTTGATTGTATTTCCTGCTATTTTTACTCTCAAGACCGCCGTATGCTATATAACAATTCCTGGCGACCCATCCTCCCGCCATTTTAAAATGTAATGATGTCACAGTTCAGGCGATTGTGTGCAATTATGAGTGCAATTTGTTGTGCTTCACCCGCGGCGCGTCGTGACCGGCCCTGCGCTTTCTATCAGCGCCTGCCGCCTGCCGCCTGCCTCCGTTCCGGATAAGTATGCATGTTCCCGTTGTCTATTACCACTGACCAGACTACGTCAGAAGATGCACATTTATGTATGTATTTTTTAACAGGCTACGTCCAACATTTGAAATGAATGCCACCTCTGATTCCAGGTGTTCCGCCTGACCGCACCGTTCTACTTCCTATTACTAATAATATATTATATATAATATCCCACTAATTTTATATATGCATGGTTTGGTATTTTGTCACACAAAGAAGTAAGAAACGTAAATTACTTTCGATACTGGGAAATAGTAATGGTTCATTTTTAATAATATAACAATTACGCCAGCAAAGTCGCGTGCTATAGGTAGTAAAAAGTATACATAAACTACCAGAGGAAGGATGAATGTAATAATAGAAAGTGACATTCGTAGTGTGAAGTTAAGATTGGCGAACCAATAAAAATACCGACATATGATTAGTTAGCTGATATGCTAATTTTAGAAAAGTAGATATTTATAATGCGAACATTAATATAGCTGTTACGTAATTAAACGACAAATGTAATCAGCCTAGTAATTAGATAGGGAAATTAGATTCGTTTCCCATTGCTTATTGATATATAATTTGGTGTGCGAACTTCGTGTTATGTGTAACTTGACTAAGTTATGTTAAGGAAAGTATAAACATTTATTTCGTAGGTATAGCAAGTTATAGGGGGGTCTTTACATAAATATCCTCTATATTATCGACTAGCGATCCGCCCTGGCTTCACCCGTGAATAAATTGTTATCTCAACAAATTAGACGCTATGACTACATTTGGGACTTTTTATATCTATGCGTAAAACCCGCACGAGCATTTGTATAGTAGATTTTGAGAAAATCGTTGACATACAGCTAGACATCTTTTTGGAGGGTTTGTTTTGTAATAAGTTTAGATGTATGGGGAATCAAAGTCTCACGAGGCAAACGAACCTCGACATCATAGCAATTACTTATTATCAGCCGACGTTCTGTCATAGTGATGTGAAGAAACTGGATATAATTTGTAAGTTAGAGTACAAACTGAAAACCAGTGCTGTGTCGCATAGCGGCATAGCGGACACTGAGTCTTTTTTTTGCGTCAAATGTTGTCTTGTTTTGTCTTCTTTTGTAATTTGTATTTTTTTGTGAAAATAAGTAAATGATTTAAATGGTAAATCCTGATCCAAAAAGCATTATACACTTAGTAAAAGTTTGTTTTTGGTCTAGAGATCGTGTCACTTTTGCCGTAACCACTGAAAAATCATTAAAACATATCCCACTAGCCTATCCTATTATTGAGTAATAATTTAAACGTGAAAGCCTGTGAATATATACCCACCCATTTATTAAGAGCAAAAACGACAAAACTAATTTGGTTCAAACTTGTTGAAGATTTACAACCTGGTACAACATTACATTTCATCCCGAAATAACGAATGGAACCATTATCAATATATCGATATAAATTTCACGCGATGCTTGTAACACCCCGTGTCTAGTCGCGTGGAAGTACTAAGATTTCATAACATTTGTAAAGCGCATTACATGTAGTCACTCATTTAGCGTTCATCTCAACAACGTCGCCAAAAATGTAACACATTTTGACCTAGTTCAATTAAATTTGTACCTTATTCACAAGAAATAGGAGTCATATTCGCGTGTTTTTATTACTTTTACACAGATTTATTTTTACACTAAAGCTGCTGGCGTCCTTGAGTGAGTCAGAGATAGTGAAATGTTTTTGTGAACAGGCGCCATTGTCATGTCACCGATATGGCGCCAATTATATTAATATCAATTAAATGATTATTGTTCACATGTTTTCAGGGTTGCCTTCGGTTTCCCTGTGATCCCATAACCACACCCTGATTCCATGACGACGGTAAGACCGTATGTGTAGGTACTCTTTTGAATAAAAAAGATTTAAAAAAATATAGGCATACAATTGGCGAATATTATTGTTCAGATAGTCCTTCGTCAGTTCAGCAACATGAGATAAATGAAAGTACTAGGTAACGGTAACATTAGAAAGTTGTGGAAAACACTCCGATATACAATTTTATGATAACCAACTTTTCTCCAGAACTCCATCATCACACCCACACAAGAATTCTTAAAAGTAGCTCCACATATATTTGATAAAGAATCCATTTTCAAAGTCCGTAAATCATCCTTTTTTTTCATTATCAGCCCTTATCGGTCCACTACTGGACACAGGCCTCTTTCAATGAAACGCCAAGACGACCGATCTCCTGCTACGCGCATCCACATTCCCGGACCGGCTACTGCACGGAGATGGTCTTCCCACCTGGTGAACGGTCGACCAACACTTCGTTTTCCTAAGCGCGGGCTCCACTCCAGAACCTTACTGGCCCACATGCCATCTGTTCTTCTAAGTGTGAGACCAGCCCATTGCCACTTCAACGAGCCTATTCGCCGCGCGATATCGGATACTCTAGTTCTCTGCCTTATAATTTCGTTACGAATTCTGTCGGACAGAGAAACACCCACCACAGCACGTTCTATAGCCCGTTGCGCTACCGCAAACTTGCGAACCAGTCGTAAATTAAGAAGCCATGTTTCGACCCCCAAGGTCATCACGGGAAGAACGAATTGGTTGAAGACTGTCTTCAAGCCCTGCGGTATTGGCGGCGTGAGAATATGACGAAGCTTCCGGAATGCTGTCCAACCCAACTGAATCCTGCTATCGGTTTCTTTCTTGAAGTTATATCTACCTAATTGCAATAATTGCTCGAGGTAGACGTAGTCGTCTACGACTTCGATAAAAGCACCGTCGACGTTTATCGGCCTGGGGAAACGTGTTTGTTTAACATGACCTATCTAGTCCAAGTTCATCCTAAGGCCAATACGTTGGGAGGAATCATTTAGGCTGTGCAATAATTTCTGCAAGCTCTCCAACGATTCGGCCAATACGGGGATATCGTTGGCGAAACAAAGATGTGAGAGGTACTCACTGTTAATATTTATGCCACATTCTACCCAGTCTAAACTCTTAAAGATGTCCTCCAAAGAATTACTAAACAGTTTCGGGGAAATAACATCCCCCTGTCGCATTCCTCGATGCAATTGGATTCGCCTTATTTGACCTCCCGGAATCAGAACGGACATAAAAGCAGCGTAATACAATGCTCTCAGTACTTCGACGTATCGCCAATCGACCTGTAAAGCTGTAAAGCTTCCAGAACAGCCCAGGTTTCGACAGATTCAAAAGCTTTCTCATAGTCCACAAAGGCAAGGTACAATGGCTGATTGTACTCTTGTGTCCTTTGTACGATTTGCCTTATGGTGAAAATATGGTCTATGGAGCTAAATCCTCTGCGAAACTCAGCCCGCTCCAATGACTGGAATTCGTCAGGCTTTGTGGTGAGACGATTCGTCAAGACTCTTGAGAACAACTCTCAGCCATATTTACAAATGTGGCCGAGATGTGAAAGAAACTTGACATCGGCAGACGTAACGTCTCATCTGAGAGTTCAGCTTTCCTGCTCGTATACTTACTCCTACAATTTCCTTCACGTATATCCCGCATACAATCGGTCACGCCACCCTCGGCCTAGTCGGTTTCCGATGTAGTTTCCGACGGGCACCAAACCGGTTTTTTAATTCCAGCTGGAATTTTTCGGAACCTACTATTTAGTCGGAAGTTAGGTCGGAGTATCGACTGTACTAATCGGACACGCTCGCGTCGAAAGCCTATATTCAGAAAGCCTCTAACCAATCGGTGATCATTTCCGGTTTTGAACCTGTTGATCACGAAGACATACCTCTATAGGCTTCTTCTTAAAATAGGAATTCATTAAGAAGAGGCCCTTTTTCTCGAGGAAGTTTACAAGCATTTGCAACCTGCGATATCGACTTCCGACTTCACGTGGTACCAGAAGCGATTCAACACCATTTCGTACTCCCACCTTGGCCTTTGAGACATCTTCATAGGTCTCCACGTCGTCATCGGAATGCGTCGAGTTTGGTGCGTATACGTTACAAGTATTTTTACACATTACAGGTAGTTTAAGACGCTAAAGATTTCTACGATGTTGCCTACGAAGGACGAGGAATCCCACGCCGCCTTGTGATGGAGTGTCGCCTTCCCTGAAGTGGAATAGGCCACCCGATGGCATAGTTATGGTGTCCTCGCCGTGCCTTCGAACTTCACATAGCCCCAGAACGTGCCATCGAATTTTTCTCAGTTCCACCTCCAGCTCAACCAAGTGGTTATCTAGTCTGAACGTTCGTCCGTCGTACGTAACCAGATCGAGTCGGTGGTAGCGATCGGTAGCCCGGAGATTCTTAGCACTCCTTGTTCCACCGTCACCGTGGCCGCTACCGTGGCCAGGACAAGTGGAACTACCGGGAAATATGGGCCACATTCTACTGCTGTCGTCCATTGGAGATTAATTCTCATAATTGCCACGCTGAGGAGGCGGATTATTTAAATTATTAATATTATAAATTATTCGTTTTTGTTCAACTTCGTCACAAATAATTTAATATATTTTTGATTCTGTAACTTACCAGCTGATTAAAACTTATCATACCTGAAACAGTAATAATTGTACAATTAAATTTTATACGTTTGTCGTTTATTTAAGTACCCTAAAAAATAAAATCTCAGGCTGTGTGGATGTTTATGTTAATCGGTTTTCTCCAAAGGACCACTTCTCGTATATAGTAGGCTGTAAAATTAATTAAATCTAACCGGGCCCTGAGAAACCGCAAATGACGGTTAATTGACAAATAAAAATTATTTGCCAATTAACCGTCACATAAATTACAGAAACAAGAAATGTCAGTCGGACGTCGTCCACTGCTAGACATAGGCCTTTTCCATGGTGCGCTACAGGCCACTGATGCGGCTCCCTGTAGAAAAACAAACAAGAATAACACCTCGTGATTAAAAATACAATTTAGCATAAAGCTAGCTCTCATAACAAAAAATAAACATATACCTCACGATTCCATTAAAGTGCTAATTTGTGTATAAAGCTAGCTATGACAAGCCAACACTGTAGACATTAACAACAACAAAAACAAACGTTATTAAAAACCGTTTTAGCTATCGACAAAAACCGCGCAAGTATTACTGTTAATTTTATTGTTGTAGGTTTCACACGGACCGCGCAACGTCGTGCGAACCTAAGGTCCCGTTGAGGTGGGCTTTTCAATAACGCTGTTCGAATTTATGTGTTCCTAGTACCTACGCGGTAAGATGAATTGCATGTCAAGGTACCCTTTGACTCCTTTTCATTAGAGAATACTGAACATTATAATTTCCGATAAGTATGGGTGACTTTTTAGAAAAAATGTAAGTGGGCAACGAGTAGTGCGAGGCTTTTAATGTTTACTAGCGTTATGCAGACGCCCCCCCCCCCTTCCCCCCCCTTTTTTTTGTTGATGCGAGGAACCGCATTAATGCGCCTTCACTGGCCCTGGATGGGGTTCAGTTGTGTTTGGAGCTCGCGGCAAATTAACATGTCCGAATGCTTACTGTAACCAGCGTGAATGATGGCAGCTCCCGCATTTGGTGAGGTGCCGACTCGTCAACGGAACAATAAAATCGTCAGAGCACCCCCACGGGTAGCGAACCCCCTAAGCGAACGGCTCCACCTCCACAGATGTTCCGCGCTACAGGACGACCCCACCTATTTTGGTACAGTGTAATGGGGTGAGGTTCCCATCCTCGCCCCTTGCCTCGTGCGCAATAGCGCCGCCTCATTTTGCTCTTATGTCCCCTCTTCTTATAAGTGGTGTACAAAGAGCCACCACCTCTACGGTTCAATTGCCTGCACCCAAGGTGTCTCGGATCACCCCAGGCTACTGAGCCCCACCGCCACGATAAGACTGGAACCATGGCGGCGTTCCCTATTCGCCCTTAAATAGGCCATGGAAAACACCAACAACAACGCAACTACACTTATTTCTTCACACAAAATAAGAAATAGAAAGAAACAATAACGATACCAATTTTTCAGTCACAATCCTATCCCAGCAAATTCTACTTCATGTTAAGACTAAAGAAGAACTTATGTGACATAAATACTCTTCTGTAGGTTAGTTACCTACATAACATTCCATGTCCCGACTGACTGATGATGACAAAAAATATAGGCTTTTATGACCTAGTCATGCATAAAATCAGACAGGTCAAGTAATATCCAAAGGTGGTGTTAACAGTTTTCGCAACTGACATGTTTGTATTTTTAATATTGGTAATGGATGTTACGGAGGCAAGGCAAGTATGTAAAGATCGTGAAATATGGCTGAAATGTGGTTCACTTTGCCTACCCCATTCCCATTAGGAAATGGAAATATATTGTCGATGTAAAAGTTAAAATATAGCACTTGTTTGATGAAACCTTTAAATAAATAATGTTTATTTGTACTTTTAATAACGGCCAAAGTTGATTAAACAAAATAAAAATATTTATTCATAATTATCAAATCAATCCATTATAAATGATTAATGTTATTTAATTGTTTATTTGATTAAAAAACTAACGGCTTTTTACTCTGCGTCCGGTTTGAGTTTTTGCTCTGTTGTCGATGGCACATAACACAATGTTTTTATAATGTAGCAAAAACTATTACATAATTATAGAACATGCTAAACGATGCTGTGCGACCTGTGTGTATGTTATTAGCTGTGAATTATCATAACACATTACTGTGGTATATTCAGATATCATCAGGAAATGGTTTAATAATCTAACTGGCGTGCCACCCCGGCTTCGTCCGTATATTAACAGGGGCCGGAATGTTACCTTATAACAGATTATAGGTAGAACTAAAACCTTGGGAATTACTCTTTGCATTCGTGAAAACCACATGAAAAGCCATTCTGTAGCTTTTGAAAAAATCGATTGCAGAGAGACATCTGACAAGCTACAAAACAAAGTCCCCAATGGTTTTGTTTTGTAACATGTACAAAGGTTCCGACGCGCAGTCTGACTGACTGAGATCTGTAAGTGTAAACCTATGTCCATGTGTACCCTCATTCCACCTGCTACTAAATAGTTCATCAGAAACTCACAAATCACACGAAATGCAGTCACTTTGTTGTAAGGTGTCGCGTGAGCAGAGGTACCTCCCTGATCGTGCCGACCCGATTTGGCTGCAATGCAGCATGGCACTAATGCTTACAGAAATAGTCAAATAACAAGGAACTAAATGATTGATGATGTTACAATTACCTATGGTACAAATAACATTCATTATTTGAAAGTCGTGTTTTAGTAAAACGTAAAGAACACAGCATCTTCCTCTTGCTTCGCGCTCTCACAAAAGTTTCGTAACAAAGAAAGCTATCGACATCGACATTATCGACGACATTTAGGGATGAGAAGCTGAGTGATACAGATCTGTCTGGTCGGAGGAATTCGACGAATTGCACAATTGTGAATGCTAAAGGTACAACTGTAATAACAATTTTAGTGATGTACCTACATTTTTTGTAATAGAGACGAGCCATCAGAGTATTTTAGTATAAAATTAAATATTATAATAATGTCGTCCTGGCCGAATTTCAGCCATGGCAGCAATCTCTGTAAATACTGCCAATAGCGCAGAACAGTGCACAAGTGCGCGGCCATAGTTGCACTCCCTATTCCCTCGTTCTCCTATTCCAATATGACGGCAATCCGTCACGTCTGGAGGCCAGCGCAGTACCGATGGCTTGTCGTGGCCACCGTGACACGGGAGTTGACACTCTGATCGAGCTACTGCTCATCCTAGTCCTCTCGTCATCAAGACCGCTGACCACAATCCGAACTGAGTTACAAACAAGCT
>JAFELO010001142.1:827511-871140 GCA_017140195.1 Eumaeus atala
ACAGCACTATTATTATTAAGCTGTTAATAGTTTTATAAATCTCTACACCTTTCGCTCTACTAAACGATATCAATGAGTAAGCTAATTGCCTCGTGAACTCCGTGTAATGTTATCATCAAGTTTGACCTTTTCACGTAACACAAGTAACGCAGGTATCGCCGGTAACGTGTTATGCCGGTCTCATCACTATACAGTTTTTTGCCGTGTAATGTAACGAGCCAACAACTTAGTTTAATCGCTTGTAACAACTGTGACGTCATTATCTTTGTTTCCTTATAGATAGGCGGCAGATTTTATAGGTAATTTGCGAGTTTACATTAAATTAAATTTCTACACATACCTATTATATAAAAATTTATGTCTGTTTTGTATATTTATGGTCTCTGAAACTTAGTTCAGAATTAGTAAAAGGTACTGGACTAAAAAATTCTAAGATATAAAAATGTCGTGTTTCGATGATTGGCCGGGCCGAACCAACGAAACTTTAGGACCAATTTTTACTATATTTAGAAAAGATATGTGTTATGTTATATTTTATTTATATATCGATTAACGTAATCAAAAACTGTTTTATCAACCGCAGCAGCGCGTGTCCGGGTCAGCTGCTGTATTACAAGTATCTCGTATCATGTTTGCGGACTTTATAACTGGACTACTGGTCTAATTCTAATGATTTTTTTTTTCACATAATGCAAAATTTTCCAAACTTTAACATTTATTGATATATTATATTTCGTTAAACGGCCGTGATATTTTTATTGTGATAGCAATCTGTGACAGTGGCCAGTCTACACTAGCTACATACAAGTACAAGTATATTTCTTTGGTAGGGTCTAAAGCAGAAACGGTTTGATTAATTTAGGCGTGAATATGCGAGTAGGTAGTACAGTCACAAGTGATAAGCTATTAGCTTGCTTATTGTTATTGTTATCAGCTTTTAACGAGCACAAAAAAGCTGCTAACAAGTGGCGGAAACAAAGTAAATGGAATATTAAGACAAGTTAATTTTTATGTGCATAATTTTAAAGCTAAACCCAAAAGCGACAGAGATTGTTCCAGGAAAAGCAAATGGCAATATTTGCAATTACCTAAATTGTGTCTACGTGTTTTCAATTTAAGCTTTGCAAAATTAAAAATCGCAATGCACGAACACGAAATTATCACAATTTAGACATGATGCCCGCACGCTATTTTTGGTAAATGGTTTTTTTTTTCTAACATTTTGTGTTCCAACATTGTTTCTGAACATCCAATCATTGGAGTACAATTACCTTTATAACATATTCCGAAACGTTTCTTGTTAAGTTCGCATTTGTAGAATACGTTGAATTATGGAGACATGCGATACCAATTGGATTAATGCTTATATTTAAGAGTGTAACTAACATTATATAGTCTTCTCTCATATATAAAATTCTCGTATCCAATGTTGGTTACCCTACTCCTCCGAAACGGTTTTCCCATTTTTTACCAAATTTTATGTGCACATTAGTAGGTCTGAGAATCAGCTACTATCTATTTTCCATACACCTAAGTGATAAGGATTGTTCCCCTTTAATTTTTTTTCTTTACACGTCACAGTGAAAACAATTTCAATTTGTGACAGATTAACGTATGTCGGGACAGCTAGTATATATTTTTTTCCATTTGTAAGAGGTAGTGCCTTTGTAGCATTGTAGCAGAATGAGGCCAGTGAGATACTGACACACACTAAGTGCTACATGATGTAAGAAGTATGCTGTCGTTTCATATAAATAATGTGCATCAAGATAACCGATTGGGTAAATAGCAGCAACGCATCTGCACATCCTCTGGTTGTGCCGATGCCTATGAATGTCCGCTTGCGCACAGCAGTTGCGACTGTCTGTTTATCTCGTATACTAACGTCACTTTGACCTGAGATGTTGTGAAAAACTAGTAGAGTACTTAAATGTATCAGGTAGTTCCATAGATTCCTCCCAGTCAAAATTCGGTGGCAGTAGCACCCTTTCTATTCACCCTTTTTATTTTTAAAGAGACTAGCAAAACAAAAACAAAGCAAATAAAAAACCGTCATTCCCCTATTCCTATATCAGCCACAGGATCATCGATCCTGCGTCGTGATCCAGCTTTACGTGCTGTCGCGGGCACGATTGCGTAATATCGCCAGCTCTTGGACTTCAGAGGGTTATAGAAAATTGAAAAATTCCAAAATATTTTTTTTGGGTACGACCCTGGGCCACAACCAAGAATCCTACGATATGCCGCTGAACGTGCTAACCGCTAGACACGAGTCCATCGATGTAACAGCGTCACAAGACACCGTGTTACTCGGAACCTACCACAAGCCGGCAGTCTGGCCCGACGGAGCTCATATGATCCACTATCCAATACCGCTACTTCTCACGTTCTAACCACATCATTTAATAATACAAGCAGAGCCCTGCTTTCTATTTATCGTCAGCTACATGGTTCCGTTAGATAACAATAGATCTAACTTCTTTATCCTGCTGACATTAAGAATGGGAAACTTTGAAAAACATTTGGATGGATTTTGTTATTTGGCGCAGATGTAGAATAGAATAAGGTAGGTACTATTGGAGATAAACACTATTAATTCTGAAAAAAAATATTGTTTGGCTTGAAATTATAAAAATGTTGTAGAATAGATATTGTGTAATAACTGGATAGATGCTAAGATTTTTTTTTTGAAAAAAAAAAATGTTTCGCTTTATTTTATTAAAATTTTGCGCAGATGTTGAACACAATGTGGGAAAAAAATTCATCATAAAAATAATTAATGTTTCCCACGAGATATTTTGGAGCGTGTAAAGCCAGAGGGCACAGTTGTTAATATATAAAGTCAATATAGAGGCAAACATTTTGTGCGTATCTTTGTTACTCATTGACGCAAGCACAACGACAGAAAGATATAATCACTTGGGATATATTTTATCCGCCTGAAACCGCGGGGCTGAGCTGTAAAGCGTTAGTATCTTCCTATGTTTACGCGAATGTTAGACGTTATAATAAAACTACTTAAACGGATTTTATCGCGGTTTATTAAATATTTTACGATCCCGACGTTTCAGAATCTTTACAGCTGCCATGGTTCATCGGAATCGTAAAATACTAAATAAACCGCGAAAAAATCATTAAAGTAGTTTTGTTATAGAATTAGTATACCTATTCGGAAATTAATTCTCAGCTGAACATTACCCTAACATAAAAAATAAGCTAACATATTAGAATGAAAAAAATAAGTGCCAACCTGATATTCATTAAAAACCTTATGTGCAAAAACAGCTGGGGACGGTTTCGCATAGAAAAGCATTTACTTCCTAGATGGCCTTTCCGACCTAGCGTAGTACTTAAAATATATCGACAGACACATCCAGGTTAAACAAGTCAGCACGCTCATAAAAATACAAAAAGTACCAGTAAAATTATTTATGCGAGTGTCACTATGTTCCACCTCGAGCTCATAGTATGTACATATATTTGGTACCAGTTGACAGTAAATAACTGTCTACTTGCTTCTTTGAAAGATAAAATATAGTTAATATATCTCGCTCTATTTTTCGAAGAAAGTTCCGGCAAAATCGGCACAGCCGTCAGCCGTCCAGACATTACACGCACAGACAGAATAACAATATACGTACCGAAATTTTTAAAAATCACTTTAGGAAATGGTTACCATGGAATCACAGACCTAAATACAACCTATTTTCTATTTATAGGTAATAAGGTATTTAGACTGTGTTCGAACCCTATACCAGCGTCTTACGTAACTACTGCACAGCCTGTCATCAATCAACTGCGTATATCAAAACATATCATTATGCTTAACCTTTCATCGAGAATTGGCCGATCTTTAAAAACTTTATACAATCAAAAAGAAAGTGTTCCAAAAAAGTATTCAACATAATAATTCAATTAAACATAATAGAAAGGGCCTGTATTATATAAAACAAAACTATACCTCATCGACGACGAGCTGTTGTTATCTTATGAACATAACTCTGTCAAAAAGATGAAATTATTGCATTGGGTCCATTCGCCCTTCGGTGCGTTGAGATGACAACCTCCATACCACTGTCATTTCAGGTTAAAAGCGAACTCGATCAACATTTTCTATAAAGGATAATACTATTATTTGATCTAATTAAGACTTATAACCCTTTTTTTTTTAGATTATCATTAATATTAGCTTTCATCTGTACCATCATTGTTGCATTGCATCCAAGTCGTGCCAGTAGGACCGGGGAGCTGCATCTCCATCATTGTACCGTCGTGTTTCATGTAGTTTGGGATTAGCCATTAGCCCTTCGAGGGGATGAGGTGAAAGGCAAACGCATCTGTATAACCATTAACCGAGCGGGTGTTAATGGACGTGACAGCCATCAAAAAGCTCCTATTCCACGCTTATCCCCATAAACGTAATAATTATGTTCTGTAATTAACGGTTTCCTGTTGAATCGATTCTCATGCCGTCCTCTAAAAGATCCCCCAATGAGTGAAATCGTTCGTATATCATTAAACATCAGTAATAAAATTTATTACGTACTAGCGATCCGCCCCAGCTTCGCCCGTGAATAACAAAGACCTTGTTATACACTAGAAACTTCCTCGGGAATCGCCCTGTCCATGGGTGAAAATCCATGCAGTATATTTTTAGAAAATCCATCAAAAATAAGACAACTTTTAGGGGTTTCGTTTGATGACATTATTTGACATACATTTTACAACCTTAGCGGTGAAATAAGTGTTTGTCTATGGTTCATATTTATAGTGTCAGTTCACAGACTGTGCAAACGATATTGTATGAGAGTTTTGTGGATGCATGGAAGTTAGATGCAGACTGGCTGCTACACTGCAACCTGCTACATGCCTGGGCGCGTGCATCATGGTGACATTACATTTTACACGTGTGCGTCCTCTACACATACCCTATGTACATTTCTCTAATTACATTAAAAAGTGGCACATAATACATAATAGCTTAATTTATTTAAATTGTATACAATTTGCTATATTGCACACTGTTTATGGGTTACATATCAACATAAATAGCATAGTGTGTATCAAGAATTTAGTTATGCCGTGAATAGTTTTAGTTAAATCATTAAGTAATGACATTATTAATTACCTACTTCCCGCTAATATTCTTAATGCGAAAGTTTGTATTTTTTGTTAGCCTATCACGGTTAGCACAATCTATCCTATATAAGAATCAGGGGACAAACGAGCAGCTGGAGGTTTTTGAAACCAGACACGCATAGTAGTTAAGCAGAGGAATTGTCCTCCTTCCGTTCTCCCCTCTAGTCAACCGCTGGACCTACACCATGCGTGACAGCTACCACTCTGCGGAGGTATCATATGAACAAGAGCAAATATATATATGCCGGGCAAACAATTTACGCACCCTCACGGCCCAGGGTGGGGTCAGTAGAGTGTGGGGCTAGCGGTTCATTATAGTGCCGAATATCCACGAGAACCACCGCGAGTCCCATCAGTGCTGCCTTTGGCGAGGCGCCCCGGAACTTCAATTCATCAGGGCTCCTCGACGGCTTGTCCGACCCCTAAGAGATCAGCGCCTCCTCCACAATAGGGTTACCCCACACCACATGACAACCCCTCCCCCCCCCCAACTTTGGTACAGTGAATTGTGGTGAGATTCCCATCCTCGCCCCTTAGCCCCCTCCCTCAGACCCCTCTTCTCATAAGCGGGATACAAAGAGCAGCCTTTAGTTAAACTAGCTTCGCCCAATGTGTGTGGAATTCATCCCAGATTACTGGACCCCACCGCCTCGACAAGGTTTGAACCATTGTTCGCCAGTCGTTCCTACCCTGTTTGACTGTAATAAAGCAATAGGACTATCCCTTAAGACTATAGTTCTACCATTTCTAGGAAGAGGTAGTGCCATGCTGCATAGGAGGAGGTAGTGCCGAGCATGGTACGAGACACTACATCCTCCTATGCAACGGAATTGGGCTGCCACGACCGGGGTCTCTTGCTCACATAATACCACCAAAAAAGTGACATCTTCAGTGTCGCGTTTCATGCGGTGTGTGAGTGGCTACTCACACGCCGGTGGCCCTTTGGGGGGGGGGGGGAGGAGAACAACGCATCGGCATAGTAATCATGTGGATGTTCATGGGCGTCGGCGGTCGTAAAAGGTTTCAAATTTCTCGTTTGCCCCCCTATTCTATATAAATATAAACATGTGCTAGTCCCATACATATATATAAATATATGAACAGAGGCTTGGGTTAGCACAAGCTATCTAGATTCTAGACAAATAGTCTCTGTAATTAGCCTTCAACTGCAACCGTCCTTTTACATTATATTTACAATTTAAATTATAGTTATTATAAATGCGAGTAATATTGAGTGTAGTTTTTATAAAGAAGCCAAAGAATACATTAAGTTTTTGTTGAGAGTCATCCATCACAGACATTATCTTTAATCAAAATGGAAGTATGAGAGCATTATTTTTATATTACCGAAGAAACAAACGAATAGTCGATTTATATAAAGACATAGAATTCATAAAGATTGCAAATTGCTGAAAGCGTAGGGAAGCTGGTCAGGTTCTTCCCAAAAACGCCGACCTTTTTTGTTTGACTGCAAACAACAAAACACGAAATATTTTAAACATTTTCTGTGTATCTTAACATTAATAGCCTCGATTGGTGTCCCATTGGGTGCGGTAAAAACAGGGCAGCGAATCGACATGGTAATTATTCTGATGTTCATGGGCGTCGGCAGTCATAAAAAGGCGCTGATTATTAATTTGTCCTCCTATTCTATAAGAAAAATGCCGATCTATTTCATCGTTTACTTGAAATGTAATGAAACAAAAAAGCACACATTTTACCTAGGTATTAGTTAAATTGACATCTCTTGGGCATGTAGTTTTCGTGTTTTAGAAAACGTCTTGAGTAACTACGTAAGGGTATATAAGGTGATTGTTGCTTTTCAAGCCAATTAGCAACATATTCTCAAGCGGCTTGAATCTATAAATATATAAAAGCGAAATATCACTCACTGATTAATCATGAAATCTCAAAAACTACTACACTTGCAAACTTGAAATTTGGCAGGTAGTTCCTTTTAGGGTGGAGACATCCGCTTAGAACGAATGTTACGAAACTAAGAGCGCGTTTTTGGGTACGGAGTATACGGGAAAAAAGCGCGAGGGACTGCTAGCAGCTATATGCAATTCCTCATACATTTATCTCCTTTAAATATATTATATGCACAGACATTTAGCTGCAGACTTATTTCGCTTATAATATTTATCATGGTTGCTCTTGGGTCTAGCGGTAATGAATGTGGGAAATCACTTTCGAATGCGCGTATAACCTTTAAACCGCTAATTGTTTGTTTATTGGTAACTCAAACCCTCAGGCGTCTGATATGAGATAACGTAATAAGTTATAACCGTTAGGGGTTCTGATAATGATAATGTCAGGAATGAAATTAGCGCGAGAAAGTGTTTGAGAATTTATTATTATGTTAATTTATAGTTTGTTTACAACTTGTCGGCTCGTTATGTTAAACATTCAGTTAACACACTAGTTGTTAATGATATGCAGGTAAAGACGATTACGATTCACTATTTTGCAATAGCATACGGGGGCTAACGGATTCGTTTGGTGGCTACCCATATAACCCGTAGAGAATTCAGAGTGTCCACACTGATCAGCCATCAGATTACCACCCACGCTGAGTACTCGCGATAAAAAAATATTATTCCTTATGAAAAGAAAATATATGCAGGTGGGGGAATTTTATCGCATATGATATGAAGCTTTTGAGTCTTAAGAAAGCATTGTTTCACTGTATGAAATTTCATGGGCTGAGTACTAGAGCTAGTTCAATTGTTACTCACCACGCACTACCTTTTCAAGAGGACACAAACTTAATAATAGTTAAGTAGCGTATATGTGCACTTGCGTTCGCGTATAAGTTAATGTACTTGTATGTTGTTACTTATCATTAATGAGACACTGAAATTAACGTCACCAGTGGTCAGAAATAAAAATAACATTTTTATATCTTATCATTCGGTTTTTGGTTTCGGTGTAACACAAATTAGCAAGGGGACCGTATGCATTACAGTTTCAAAGTGGATATGTAAATATCGACCAGCTCATTAATAGTAAGGAAGAGTCGTGTTCTGCTGACCGAGACGAGCGCCGTGAATATTTTGCTAATCCAATGATGTTTTTGCATTTTTTTAATCATATAAAATTACCTAACTCTCTTTGTTACGTGCGATATATATGGACTTATATTACGGTTAATTAAGGAAATTATTATACAACATTATTATAATGACTTCGACTTGGGAAGACTTACTTAATTATGAATATCTTAACACTTGTCTTAATTGTTTTTGAAAAAACTTTTTTTTTAATCAGAGTTTTTTAAAGGTGGCTCACTTGGGCATTTGGGAAAAAGTCTAGTACACGAAATTATTTATGTAGTCCGACGTTTCAGAAGTTTTACAGAAACCATGGTCCACCAGTTCAACCGTTACCTCCCTTTGGTTACATTGGCGAAATTTTCATAATGATCAAAAGGTTTTAGACAATGTAATATTGCCTATGTTCATCACAGATAACGAAGGGTCCTAATGCTCCCTACCATGGCTCAAGCCTCGTCATGGCGGTGGGGCTTAGTAGCCTGGGGTGAACCCAGGCGAAGCTAATTGAACAGTGGAGTATCTTTGCACCCCTCTAATAAAAAGAACAACAGGAGGAGGCGTTTTTGCGTATGGGCAAGGGTCGAGGAATGGAACCTCGCCCCATTGCACTGTCCCAAAGTCAGTGGAGTTGTCCTGTAGTGCGGGGCAACCCCATCTCTGGAGGTGGAGTTGGTTCCTTAGGGGGCTGACTAGCCGTCGAGGTGCCCTGATGATTTGATGTTCCGGGGCACCTCACCAAGGTCGGCACTGATGGCACTCGCGGTCGTTTTTGTGGGTGGCTCACCCAGGGCCAGTGAAGGTGCGTAAATGCGTTTCTCCACTTCTAAAAAAAGGGAACTAATGGTAAAAGATTTATTTTAATCGGTACAGCTGTTTCAGAGCCTATTAGGGAAATAAACAATCAAATGTTTCCTCTTTATAATATAAGTATAACATAGACGAGGTTATGAAAGTGCTCCGTAACTGACATATGTCCAAGTACCACTATTTTGAACGCTGTGAATACTACTAAAATATATTCAACGTAAACTGCTAAATATGTATCATTCAGATAACTCTCACTTAGCAAACATTGACAAATAACACTAGACACTATAAGTCACCTTTTTATAACAAAATGTATCCTTCAGTCGCCTTTTGTAGAGTACCGACACCCATAGACATCCGCATACAGGGTATATAGGCTTATCCTCCGTCAAGCCACCAGAAATTTTATAACCGCATTGTATTGTAGCGGAATGGAGCCGGCACTACTAGGGCGGTATCTCTCGCTCACATGATACCTGCGTAAAGTGACATCTTCGGTGTCACGTATCGGGAGGCTTGTGAGTACCCGGTGGCCGGCGGAAGAGGAGAAAAGGAGGGCAACGCATCGGCACAACAATTATGTTCGCGGCAGTCGGTAGTCACGAAAATGCTCTCATTTGCCCTATCGTACTATAAAAAAGAGCGACAACACGTACATAGCCATTTGCTGGTATATCAAGTGCATGACTACTAAAAGCGACGCATATTAGCACCGGCACAAAGTTTTAAGCCATTTTCTCACGCTTTTTTAATTGAAAGGCCGTGTTCAATAGAAAACACAATACCACATAAAGTACGCGTCGGTTAACTCGAACTATGACAAATTATCGCTCAATGCGATTGCGATCCGTATTTTATTAGCTTTTGTTAGTACAACGCGACTGTGGCCAGAGGAAAGTGTGTGGATTTCATAATCACTTTTACTTGATTTTAAAGATTGTAATCTTTTTACTCAATAACGAGGAAGTAATATTCAAAATTATGATAAAGTCGGCCCTTACATTATATCTAACTGCCAGTTGGCTGCTTTCAACTTTAGTTTGGCAACAACACGTCTCTCAATCCAGTCCCCTAATGGGGTGGCCAGAGAGAAAGCGCCTGTCAAAGGTCACGATCCTTACATATTGGACTTGCTTCCTACGCCTGTAGCCACCTACACTTGTACACCACCATGATTCCAGCAATTCCTCTGCAATACAGCACCTGTTAGTACACCACATGGCATTTGGCTGTATCGTAGATAACTTTTATAAAGTACTTACGATATTTAGGAGGAGGTAGTGCCATGCTGCATAGGAGGAGGTAGGTCCATGCATGGCGCATGACACTACATCCTCCTATGCAACGGAATTGGGCCGGCACGACCGGGAAGGAGGGGTCTTACTCACGTAATACCGCCATAAAGTGACATCTTCAGTGTCGCGTTTCGTGTGGTTTGTGAGTAGCCGGTGGCCCGATTGGGGGCGGGGGGAGAAAGGAGGGCAAGGCATCGGCATGGTAATTATGTGGATGTTCATCTTGTGCGTCGGTGATCTTAAAAAGGCTCACATTTCTCGTTTGCCCCCTATTCTATAAAAAAATACAGCCTAATTGGGCCGACACGAGCAGGGAAATACCGTACCTCAGAAAGTGTGTCTCTAGGTATATTTAATATCCTTTCAGGCAAATGCTATAGAACGGTTTTGGATGAAACCGCCCGCAAATATAAATTAAAGTGTTTTTTTAGTAAAAGGGGGAAAACGAGCTGTTGAAAACTTTTGATTACTAACGAACAAATAGAATTTTTGCTGTCGTATTGGCGTCCAGCCCAACGGGAATTAACCAATTACCTTTATCCCAAAAAAAATGTTTCCCTCGACATATATTCTAAGCGAGTGGAATCGCGGCGCACGACTTGCTCCCGCCTGAATGCGAAACCATAATTCTTCATCGCACTATAAATGCATATATTCATAATGTTAAAATTTCCACGACCTTAATAATAATATTTATTGTGGTTCCGCGTACAACATTTTCCATAATTCATAAGGTTTTTCACGAGGAACTCAATACGTACGGAGTTATTGTAATTAAACTTTAATTGTAATGTTATCGTTATTATGGAGATCGTAATGTAACGTTTCACAACTCACACGAGTCATGTTGTAAATGCGGGAAGTTAGTATGTATGTATGTTATTTTGTTTTGAACGAAATTTAGCACACATACAGCATGTCCAGGGAACAGTTATCTCCTTTATACTACACTAGCAGTTCGTCCCGGCTCCGCACGGATGGTTCACAAAATATGGTAATAATTCATTGATTTACAGAAATACAAAAATTTTGGCCTTGTAAAAATTACACGTGACAAGAAATTGACATGACAAGAAATCAATTTATTACAGAACAACGTCTGTCGCGACAGCTACTTGTCAATAATTTCTGCAGCTAGCTAGAGCTAGGCTTACTTTTTTCACACCTTTATTACATCGGTAAAGTTTTAATAATCTTCTTTATCGTTTTAGAAAATGTGATATACCCAATGTTCATCAAAGATAATTTAGAAATCTTATGAAAAAAATATTTCTTAAATCGGTCCAGTATTTTTGGAGCCATGCAAATAAACGAACAATCAAACATTTCGCTTTATAATGTTAGTATACATTAGCGATCTGCACCAGCTTCGCCTGTGAATAAATGGAGCCGGACTGGTACTTTAACAAAATACGATGTTATACACTAAAACCTTCCTCGGGAATTACTCTATCAGTTAATGAAAACCACACAACAGTCCGTTCAGTAGATTTTGAGAAGGCAGACACAGACACACAGGTTTTGGAGACTTTGTTTTATAATGTGTGTGGAAATTAAACAGCCTCAAAATTTTACGCGTATTTTATTTCCAATAATGACCGATACATAATCGGTCATTATTGGAAATAAAACTGATAAAACGAGGTTGCAAGTGAAGGTTGAAATTTATTTATCTAAAATTATTGTTCCGGCTGTGCCTGTCACATTACGAACTATTTCAAAATCTTATCAGTCCATATATACAAGAACAAAAGATTTCGTAATAATCCGGGAAGCTCAAGGGAAACGCAGAAAGCTCTCCACTACGGATTCGGTTTTGAAAACAAACAACGAATGTAAGTGATGTTTTTGAAGACAAACGTTCTTAAAAGGGGCCGGAAGGAACAGTTTCGAGTGTGGCCCGGTTTTTTAAAGTGTAGTGTTATGTATTTAGTAAGAGCCAGTGTCTTTGTTGCATTGCAACCGAGTCAGGCCGAGATCACACCAGTGGGATTTTTTAATAGTATGGGGAGCGGGCAAACAAATAATCGGAGCCCCTGACGACTAACAACGCCCATAGACATTCGCTTCATTGTTGTCATGCAAGTGCGTTACCGTCCTTTCCTCTAGTGGGGCGTGATGGATATGAACAAGAGAACTTTGCTCAGTGGTAATGCTATTTCGTGTGGTCTATGGGTGTTCGGATGACTCATTGGGTCTTGTGATATAATTAATGAGAGTAACTCATTTGAATGATCACTGATGGTGCGGAAGTTTATGGGCGTATTTTTTGACACCAATATTATACTAGTCACTAACAAAGCTATGTGCTGTTTTGTCGTGGGGATATGGGGAACTTGGTTTATGATCTTCTACTGGACGTGGGTGTTTTAAAGTCTCGAGTGGGATATGTCACATTGGGGTAAAACCACCAATGGTTATCGGCCGTCTATGTGGAAGTATCGCGGATCTGTCAGCGACATAAAAAGTAATAGCGGCTGCCAAGTTTTTCTTCTTTTGGCCCCTAAACGAGTAATCGGAGCCTTGTAACGGGCTACCGATGCCCATGAACATCGGAATTATTATCATGCAGATGCGTTGCCCTTCTTCCCTCCTCCCCTCCAACGGGCCTCAACTTACAAATCACACGAAACACGACAGCATAGCTGACACAATGGCGGTCTCATGTGAGCGAGAGGTACGGCCCCGGACGTGGCGGCACAATTTAGATGCTATGCTGCATGACACTACCTTGAATTAAAGATGTTGAATGTAGACATTAGACCGCTAAAAATGAAACAATGATAATGATATAAAGTTAGACACGTGTCACACTTATAACTTAGTTGCTTGGTCACTAGTATTAGTTAAACGAAAAGTACATTTTTCACCCCAACGACCTTATAATCTCGATGTTTCAGCCACTATTTGACGTAACAGTATTGTTGGACGGTCCTTATCAATTTCACGTAATAATTAGTAAGCCATGTGACGAGTTACAATGTTTCTGAAGGCAAGGACACAGTTTCTATTTGTTTCGGCGGTTTTCTAATATAATTAAATAATATTTAATTCAATTAGAATGAGTCACGGTTAATGATTCATTTCAAAATCAAAGTGAAAACATGTCTACAATAATTGTGTTGGCCAATATTCTTTAGTATTCTTTTTTTTCAACCAATGACATTCAGATTCGATATTTGAAATTAAGTTCTAATTTTAAAAAACGTTTTTATCTTTAAAATTAAACAGAAAGAAAACTGCCCGTTGTAATGGCTATGGTGTCGTTCCAGAGAATCAAGTTAGTTCTTCATCAGATAAAAAAGCCAAGGGATCTCCAATTTTTGTAGCATAAGAGGACAAACAAGCAATTGAAACCTGTTTGTCATTACATATATTATATTATTATTACCTATATTATACCGACGCTTATTAACATCCGCAAATGTCGTAGCGGTGTTCGCCTTCACCTCATCCTTCAATGGGCCACACGAAACGCAACAGCACAGTAGTCCCTTCCCGGCGGTGTCATGTGAGTGAGAGGTACATCCCCAGACGTACCAGCCTATTTCTACTACAATGCAGGCCTTACGTATTATTAATATTCTCGATATTATCTAGTACTTTGTGATACACCCAGACATCCGTATGTCCTAAATCGTCACCAAGCATCGGGCAATGCGAAAAAGTTGTACTTCTTTAGAGTAAGAAGATAAAAATGTTAAATAAATTGCCTCTTTCGCCTTATACAATGTAGAAAAAACGACACTAACAATAGAACAAAGGTATTTAATACATTGAAAGTTTTATTATAATGCATTTGTAACTTTTTGAAAAACTAGAATGTTGACAATGGCTAACTTTAGGGTGTCGATTTATCGTGACGGCGTGCGCGTGCATCACCGCGTGGAAAAATTTACCCTCAACATTTTTCCCTAACGCGTCAAAAGAAGTATAACTTAAAAAAACCGTGAAGCGGGAATATCAAACATTTAAAATCATAACAATGATACTTCTGAATAAACACCAACTGTCGATTTCACACAGTGTACAAATAAGAGGAAACAATTTAGTTCATAAGCGTCTGGGATCCTGTCTGCGGAGGAAATGGCTTGGCGATGAATGAAGAAATCAGAACAAACACAGACGGACCGAACCATTGTGTGTACACGGGCGAACTATTGGTTTCTTTGTACAAACAACAGCTAGCTTTGCCAGTTTTAATCGAATAATTTTATAGATTTGTCTATAGTCGTCCAAAATTATGAATTGGTTTTCAGTGCCGGATCAAGCTAGCGCAGGGGTTGAAGCAAACTCTATTCAATTTGGTGACATATTGTCTGCCCTCTAGGTCCTACAGCCCTTTAAGCGCATGACCTTTAATAGCAATTATTACTTTCATATGTGTAATCCAGCGCTGGGAGTTTTAATCCAACACAAATTTTAGTGCAGCGACTTGCTGATAATTTCTTATAAAATCTTTAGCTAAAGTTTTTCTTATAAGATGTCAATCGGCTCAAAGCATAACTGTCACTGCGGCGACGTGATATCAACGAGCGTCAGATACATAACTGTCACTGCGGCGACGTGATATCAACGAGCGTCAGATACATAACTGTCACTGCGGCGACGTGACATCAACGAGCGTCAGATACATAACTGTCACTGCGGCGACGTGATATCAACGAGCGTCAGATAGCCCCTCGTCTGGTCGTTCAGATTCGGCTGCAACCTGGCACCACATGGTGATGATGGTCTCTCGTACTATTCCCACGTCATTAGCTCCACGTTTCCGCACAAGATCACGTAAAGGGTCCAGACTGTCCTCACTTTCTCCGGTAGCGCGTCGTGATCTCAGTAATTGCACTCCACGTCACAATGAACGTAATTTTAAGGAAACTATCAAAACAAATAACAATCAAGTAACCGCTGCAGTTGCAAGAATGGAATTAAGTTAATGTTGTTTCCTAGTACAAGCTGGCACGAGTAAGCTCCGTCACACCCGGAGCTCCTCAGTGTAGGCGGCGGCATCCGCGGGGGGGCTTTGGTGGGTATTCAGTTCATCCGCGAGTCTCATACGCCCATCGGATCCCCCCTAGGGCCGGTGGCAGTACGTAAACGAATTTCCCCAGAAACCAAAATAAAACGAGAATATCAAAAAATAAATAAAAGAAGGAATAAACTTCATCTTCCAGCACTTTCCTGGAAGATATTTAAATAAATCTGAAGATCGGTCTTCATACCAATGGTTGCAAAAGAAGGTTACTTTTAATAATTTTCGTCTACCTCTATGTGTGTTTGTATATTTATCTTTAATGAACGTCTTCTATTCTAAAAATATAAAAACTCAAGACAGAAAAAGTTTGATATCAATGTGAAAAATATCATGAAAATCGGTCCAGTACCTACTTCCGAAGGTTGCTTGAACCACGCGTGTATCTTATTAATACTAAATGTAGGTCGTAATATGTTTGGCAGTGTTACGTTTTGTGTATGACTTACGCGTAGTGCGTGCCGTTTTATTTAATTAAAATAACGAAGTCTGATGCATATTATATAAAACTATTGATGTCTTGATTTTTCACGTATGTTACTCATTACAATAAAACCACTTTTACGGATTTTATCCGCCCGTGACCATAGTTGCTGTAAAGCCTCTGAAACGTCGGGCTAGTTAAATAATTAAATAAATCGCAATAAAATCCGTAAAAGTAGTTTTATTATAACTCTATAAAAATATTACCTCTCTGCACACCTCTTCCATATAATATTCAACTGTATTAAATTACAAATTCGTCCATTCGCGCAATTGTTTGTCAAAGAGATGGGTTTTTTCTTCACGGATATATTGAGCTAGGTGTTCCTCTAAGTAAACAGCACGATTATATAAATTATATTATTCGAGATTACTCTTGCTAAAATGCTTTCAATTCAAGGCAGTTGCAATCTTAGAGGTCCAGTTTGAATCTTACACACGTTGATTTTAGATTAATATTTGAGAATCTCTTGATAACGTGTGAAGTTTATCGCTGCCCAGTCGGTTTCGGACTGCCACGTCTAGACATAATAATATGGTCTAAGTTAGAGGTGTTAGGTGTAAGGTTTAGGTCACGACGCTGATGCATTTTATAGTATTAAGGGACACAAGCAATTGGAGGCCTTTGCTACCGACGCCCAGTCATACGTACAATTGTTATGCGGAGCTGAGTTCCCTTCTCATTTCCAATGGGCTACACGATATGCCGCAACTTAGCGGTCCGTCCCAAGTCCCGAGTCAAGAGAGGTACCTCCTATGTCGTGCTAAAGCGAATCAGCTGCAGTGTAGCAATGGTTTTGACTCTTACAAATTTAGTAATTTCCTTCATAGCCAATAGGCGACAAATAGGAACAGACACAATAATCATAGTATCTACTCGCTGGTGATGATGGGACAGCAAGGTGGAGTGGAGACCGAGTTTTGGTAGACGATGTGATGGCAGACCATTAGCCACGAGGGAATACGATCTCCGTGCAACACGCAACGCGAGTAGCAGGACCGGCCGGCTTGGTGTTTAGTGAAAAAAGCGGTATATCCAACAGTGATGTGCTGATAATGATGGTACAGTTAAGTTGGTTTATACGTATTTCGGTCGTCTATAACTCTCGGACAAATACTTGGACCATACGTGAATGATAACATTTGAATTAATCACGACGTTCGATATAAATGAATGGTTGCATACATAATGCAATATCCCGGCCGCGGCGCACTCATGTATTGAGGTCGGGTTTCAAACTATACACAAGTGGGCCTGATTATTGACCGGTGCTTAATTAATTAGCTTATTATCTATATCTTCTTCATTTAAATAACAGTGGCTAGAAAGAGGTGAGTAGTTACTAGGAACCTCTCGAGTTGAAATTGGTTAGCCGACAAAATATAGGCCACTGTATACAGTATATATTCGGAATATATTCCGAATCTTAATTTTAATAATGATCGTCCTATGCATAGACCTGCTAGAAGCGGATACACAAACTCATCGAGTGTTCCTTTTTTTTAATTATGGTGCAAGTTGTCAATTTGTTAAAATGGGACAGCCCTGTGTGTCTCATGGTGTAGTGCCCATATCTATAACATAAATTATGTAAACCTAACAAGTGAAAGAGAGAGAGGCTACAGCTTTGATGTGTTTACTCTCCATCGTCTACATACAACTATTATGGATATAAAACACATTTATTGCACAATTAAAACAATAAAAAAAACATTAATATGTTCACGCAACTGTCATTATAATTCGTTGTTCATATGGTCTGTTGACAATCTAAATATTACAATAAGTTATAGAATGTCCCAAAATATTTTATTTCATACGCCCTATTATCGCGATCATCATCAACAAGTGCATTGGTCCATATATATCCACTGCTGGATATATATGGACCAATGGACACTCACATCCGAGCAAGATCAGTTCCAGCGCGGAGATGGCATAGACCCAAAATAAATAAATGATATTGTATTAAGGACGTCTTTCAAACCTTGCCCCCACATTATTTATGTGATATCATCTTGTAAACCTTTAACGCTGGCTGCGTACACGAAAAAGTATGACGTCTGAGTAACGCTTCGAGTCATAGTAAACACCAAAAAGATCTGAAAAACAGCAAAAGCAAGCAACTCCATCTCCAAGTCTCAGTGTAGCTGCTTGTTTCTCTATAAAAAGTAATGAAATCACTAATCAAAGCCAAGCCAAGTCTAAGGTACTTAGCTGCGATTTTCTTGTTAATGTAGTTCGATTTTATGTGACTTGACCGTTGGAAATCTTTATATTCGTATTTGTTTCTTGACACATCCAAGTTTATCTGCCACAATAATGCATGTAATCTAATCACAGCGATTAGGTCCGCCTTTTCTCCCCATTTTAATATCCTTTTAATGGCACAAAACATTTTACAATGTATTTGGCTTGAAAATGAGAATACACAATGAACAATAACATAAAAATGACAGATTCCAATTTCAAAATTAACATTTTGTTTACTTTTAAATGTTTATGACCGGACTAAGTAATCAACTAGATTTATAGTCACGAAATTTCTCGTAACCATTACAATCTACTCGCTAACATTCAAATCGGTCGGACCCGTATAATATGACGTGTGGCCAACAAACTGTCTTTGTTAGTTACAGCTGCGAGCAATTCCCAGCTACAGTAATGGCGGCGAGCGGCCGCGCCGTGTAAACAGTCCGCGGGAGATTATCCCAACTTGTGACGGTGGCTCCGATGACGTCAAATACTGTTTTGTGTTGGTTTAATTTAGTGCCTGTCCCTCTGTACCGGCTGTTTAGAGCACCGTCGTTCAGGACTTGCTAAACCGTTCGTGTGTGTTAGGTTCTTATTAATACGTATTTGTCTATCATCAGCACAGCATTGTACGTACCGGGGAAGACCAAGTCAGACATTATCTGATTGATCGGGTACTATCCGAAGGCATCAAGTGTGGTCTCAAACGACGTGTTTGTGTGAATATCGTGTGGATATGTAAGTATCATGACGTGTTACTATCTGCCTAACCCCTAAGGGAACAGACGTGAAGATGTGTTGTTGTTGTTTCATCACAGAGCTAAACAAGGGCGCATTTACAAATAGTCATTTAAGAAAAATAGCTACTTTAAACTATTATCTGAGAGGGAGCCAAGCCCGAGCGAGAGGTGGCGGCTCGCGCGTGTTGTATTGGAGTTCCAAGTTAGAAGTATAGTAGTGAAGTGAGGGGAGGGGGGGGAGCTTCACTATTACACTTGTAAGTTGCTCCGGTATGTGATGGCGTCACCATACACTCCGCCGACGAGCGCATCTGTCTGACGGATATCCTACTAAACTTCGTCTATCCCACTGAACTGCGCTTCCAGGAATGTATTTAGGGAACTAGTTCTTGCAATTACTGTTCTGTCATCATTATCACCACTGCCTGCGTCGAAATTTATAATGTTTATTTTGTTTCGTATAATTTCATTATTACCAAAAACTATATGAAGCAACAACAACAACACATCTCGCCTAATGCGGTAGACAGAATACATGATCATGTTTCACGATCCTTGTGATACATGTGGAGCAAATTATCCTATTTAATTACATCTGTAAAACCCACTGAACTGTTGAGTAAGAGGTAGTGCCATGCTACATTGCAGCGGAATTGGGCCAACACGACCGGGGAGGTGTATAGGCCATATTCCGCATCGCATTTCCAGCCGTTTGTGAGTAGCCGGTGGCCATTTGGGGAGAGATAAAAATGAGGGCAACGCATCAGAATAGTAGTTATGCTGATGTTCATGGTCGTCGGTAGCCGTAAAAAGGCTCAATTCGCTCGTTTGTCCCCCATTACTATAAAAAAATAGGAGAATACTTTTAAGAAGCCTTATGTTAAAACTAAGTAAATCAGCAAATTGATCTTCCTGGAGTCTCAAAATATGTTTCAAATTATGAATGTGCAAGTGCTAAACGTACCTGGAACAGCAGATATCCCGAGTCGTACATCCAGAAGTCGTCCGGCGCGTTGCCGGGCTTGCTGAGGTGGATGGCCAGGCAACGCTGCAGGATGAGCTGGCAGCGCTGCCCGCCCGCGCTCCGCCCGCTCATGCCTACGCGGGCGGCGGCGGCATGCTCTGCGGGCAAGAGCAGACACGGTAAACTTGTGATCGTATGAAGGGAACTTGTAGTCAGGTATATGAACAGGTAGCAGGGCGTCCTTTTTATAGTATAGGGGGCAAATCGGAGCCTTTTGACGACTACCAACAAACACGGACATTCGCACTATTCACGCAGATGCGTTGTCCTCCTCCCACCACCCCTCCAATGGGACAATGCACTAATAGCCACAGCGAACTCATGTAACGTCTACTAAAATACGAAAAAAAGATTTCTTTTTTACGAATTCGTACCAGGATAAAAAGGTAACCCAGTAGCTTTGCGTTAAAATGTATCATTATGCTGTTATCCGTATGAATTCATACCAGGATAAAAGGGAAAACCAGTTTGCGAGAAAATGTGTCACTATACTGTTATGGAATATCATCATAATTATCCGTCTTAATCCTTCACCACTTCCACCCACAGACGGTGATCATCTGGGCGTGGACAAATGCACGCACCGACAGAACGTGATCCCATTTAATTTGGGCAAAATTTTTGAATCATCACATGTCGAAACTGGTGAAATTTCATTAATTGGAAATAGATAGGTGCACCTGATATCTGCGTGCTGGGAGACCTAACTACATAGGACTAACTTGTAGAGGCACGACAACACCATTAGTATTTAGCACATTATGAAACAATATTTAATGCCCTATTTATATCTCCTATCGCAGTCTCGAGGTGATTTTTCGCGGCAATTTGCATGCAAACCCATTAAGCTATGTCCACTAAAGCATGGGGTTTCACAAGTGGTTACATAAGCAAAGGTGGGCACACAAATTATAATTAAATGTATCATTAGATTACCTCACGACACTTGAATTTCTAAATATAACTGATCCATTTACGAAACACGCTAAGTAACATTATCTAAACTAATTCGAGCAGACTAAGTACCAGTGCATGGATAGAGTTCTGTTGGCAGTTGCAATAGACTTTGAATAGGAAAGTAATTGCCACAGCTTTCAAATTAAGCTATCGCAGCCAAGTAAGCTCATCTTTCGTATAACACTGGTGAGGCATGATAACTATACTTCCGAGCTTCCCTAAAACCTAACCAGGCTTAACTGGGCGGAATGTCTACATTACTAAATAACGGTCATTTCCTTTCGATAATTTAAAAATAAAAAACAAAGCTTTTATTAGCAACAATAACATGGATTAACAACAACATATCTCCGTGCCAGTAACAACATATCTCCGTGCCAGTAACGGTGTAGGCAGAGAGAACGGAACAGCGCATATCCGTTCATACCTGCCCTGCCTCATCCACGTTCATTACTCTCTTTGCACAGACAAGCAAAATATTTTTTTACAGTATAGGAGGGCATCGGAGCTTATGACGAGCAACGCCCATGAACATCCGCATAATTACAATACCGATGTCATGCCCTCCATTGCTCATCTTTGCCACACTACTATGCCATACCTAACAGCAAGTGCGTGTTTTCACCCGTATACATATTCATTATTTTGGGAACATAAAATATTTTTCAAGTATTCCAGTTTGTGATCTTTTGAAATATCATCTGCCTATTTATTCCACACCCGGGGAGGGACGGAGCCGGTGGTCCATTGGGGGATGGAATGAAGCAGGACAACTTATATGCTTAAGCAATACGCGGATGTAATGGGTAGTCTCTAAATGGCTCCGCTTGCTCATTAGCCACCCTTAGTTTTAAATGATCTCTTACTGCGTTTATACCGCAAGCTAACCATACCTTAACGGTATCATTATCTCAATTATAATAAGCTATGTCGTACGCTTATCTCTTATCAGCGAGGAAGCGATACCCGCCACCAATCACAATATCACCAAACAAGGAATTTAAATTGAATATCAAACGTCTTGCAGGAAGGCGAATAATTATATAAAGCAACATAATTTCAGTGTCCAACCTAACAGCTTTTAAAGCACATTACCATAATCGGAGACTTTGCTATGCCGACTAGCTTTTATACTGATAATTTAAGCCCAAATGCTCACAAGTTAAGTGCGATATTCGAGTGTTGATAGGAAATCTGACATAGTATATCCAGACAGTATTAGCTACAAAGCGTGTGTTATGCAACTGCTGTTAATTTACTCTGTCAGGAAAAGATTGAGGGAGAAAATGTTTTCTATAGTAGTTTTACTTTAGAAAATGTATCTGATAGTTGATGATCTGGTGACCACAATGTGTCGCATATTGCAATCTAAACAGATTAAACAAGAACCTATGAATCATTATTTCCGCTAGCAACACTGGGTATTTAATTAAATAGTTTTGTTGGAAGCGGAAAGAACTATTCTTATGAGCATTTTTGATGTCTTTATATAATGGGGGTAAGGAACAAAGGACTACAGACGCCCCTAAACATGATTTATTGACAAACGTGTTACCCTTCATCCTGCCCTCCAATATGAACGTATCTAAGTGTTAGGTAACAACACAGCACAGTCTAATGAAATATGTATGTACTTTGAAGTACAATATAAATAGCACATTTTAGGACTAACTAATACATAGGAGGAGGTAGTGCCATGCTGTATAGGAGGAGGTAGTGCAACGCATGACACTACATCCCCCTATGCAACGGAATTGGGCCGGCTCGACCGGGGAAGCACCTCTCGCTCACTTGATACCGGCGAAAAGTGAAGGCATCGCTGTCGCGTTGCAAGCGAATGTCCATGGGCGTCGGTAGTCAGTCAATTCGCGGATTAGTCTGCATTCACATACTACTTAACAATAAAAAACAAAACATACATTAAAATGAAAAACAAAATTTTGACTGCGTCATTTACAAACAGCACTAAATTTGACAATGTACTCGTGGGTCACTTCACCTTTTTGTATAAGCCAGAGATACTACTCCGGTCACGCCGGCCAGTTTTTGTTACAATGCAGAAATGGCAACAGTTTTTTTTTCGATTTATCAATAACAATAATACTATCTGTGAACTTATCACACCACGTCAGCCTAGTCCTGTGGTAAGTACCGGAGGGACTTGGTGTTACAGGTACTAGACAACGGACAATACATTTAATATTTTTATAAATGTAAGTTTTTTTATATATTGAATATTTTTATTATGTAAATATATATAGTACATATATAAACATATATGATAGGCGGGATTCGAACCTGCGACCTCTGGGGTAACTCGCGGGCTAACCGCCACGTTAACAACTGAGCCAGCAGTTCTCCACCGAATCTAACGACACACACGTTCTAAACGGTTAATTCTTACAGACATAGAAATCTACATAACCATTCATTATCATCATCAGCCCTTATCAGTCCACTGCTGGACATAGGCTTCTTTCAATGAACGCCAAGACGATCGATCTCCTGCTCTTCTCGCATCCATCCCGGACCGGATCCTCTTCCCATCTGGTGGTGGTCCAGTCGACCAACACTTCGTTTTCCTAAACGCAGCCTCCACTCCAGAAACTTTCCGGCCCATTTGCCATCTGTTCTGAGTATGTGACCAGCCCATTGCCACTTCAGCGTGACTATTCGTCGCGTGATATCGGATACTTTAGTTCTCTGCCTTATGACTTCGTTACGAACTTTGTCGGACAGAGAAACACCCAACATGGCACGTTTAATAGCCCGTTGAATCACCACAAACTTGCCGATCAGTCCTAAATTAAGACGCCATGCTTCGGCCCCGTAGGCCACAAGGAGAACGCATTGGTTGAAGACTTGTCTTCAAACTCTGCGGTATAGGCGAAGTGACAATGTGACGAAGCTTCCAGAATGCTGCCCCACGTATATAGATACGATTCGAAAACAAAAGCCCTCTGACCCAGTCGGGTACAAACTACAGAAATAGCAAATAAATAACAAATAGAATGCGGAACGAAATGCAAAGTTAATTAGATAGAAATAATTGTTTAGACGACAAAGCGGCCACGCACAGTACACTTAAAAGGAGTTCCTCTTTAACGCCGACCAACATTTTCTTACATTAATTGCTCCTTGATATGGCTACAAATATTCCATTAGTTTTATATAAAAAAAGGTTATTTGATAACAACTAAGTACAAGATAATAAAAGCTTGGAATTAGTAAATACATCGCTAGTCCTGGGTACGGTACAATTACTGGGGCTCGCGGATACATCTAATGAGAACTCAATCTCGCGGATGCCACTGGTGTCTATGTATATGTCGTAGTCGTATTGTATAAATCTCCGTATTACATTACGGCTAGCCATTTTCAAAAACGCCCTCCTTTTGTTTTGTAACGTGCCGAATTTTAATTTCGAGACGTTGAAGCGACGTTTAGCCTCAGTAAATATTTTTATTTAATGCAGTTCTACAAGTATGAAAATAATTAAGCCAAGTGTTTTAAGTGCAAATAAAAAATAAACTAACCACGAAGGTTTACAATTCCTGCCTACCCGGGCAAGTCTTTTTTATTGCTCTGTATTCAATGCCATTGTTGTCGTCATGTCCAGCAACGCCCACCGCGTTGTTGAAATTCGGAACTAAAACCAGTATCCAGGCGGATAATGAACCGCTTTATTACAATATGGCTAGCTATATAGTATAACACCGTATACTTACGGGCGGAATTTCATTCCGCCGTATTCAACAACGATTAGTCGGTAACCGTTGGAGCGCCACATAACAAAACTGTCTTGTTTTCGAAAATGGCCGGCTAGCCATTACGGTGTTTATTACTGCGGTAATGAAATACGGTGATTTAGACAATCCTACTGCGACATATATATGCCAAATCCGTCAACAATAGAACACCCTGGCCACTTGCCAGCTTTTTAAAAGGGAGCTGATTGGAGAAGCATGTTATCGCCTTTCATTTATTATATAAACTTAAGAAAATGCCACACTTGAATATCATCAATATCGATTGAATCATTAGGGAACTGGGTGAAGATGTGTTGTGAATGTACATATGAATCAAATCCAAAACACGGCAGCTGTAACTAAGGAAATATCGAGGATATACAATTAACACCAAGAATATCGAGCTTGGGATCTAATAGTGCCAGACATGAAGTTGTTCGTAGCATTGCGAGGCATCCGGATAGTTAAGTTCTTGCAGGCGTGTTTAGTCAAATTAAACGTAAATAATTAAAAAGTCCGGTTTTAAATATAAATTGTTTATACTCGTAGTATCATTACTGGCCAAACTAGTACAATCAGCCATTTTTACTGAAATATCAGGACAGACTGGCTGGTCTGTCCGGCTGTTATGTTTGGCGATATGGCAACCCTAATTGTACGTATAGATGTATCAATTTTGAGGAGTTCAAGGCATCAATAACATGGTATCGTTAACCGTGAAGTCACGAGCGCGTAATTCATACATCTGGAACACAATAACGCGGCAAATTTAAATTTCGAACGTGAACATGCATTAAGTGTATATTCGAAATTTTAAATTGGCTTCTAGATAAAATTTCGTTCAAAGTTTAAATTTTTAGTTTAATTTATTTTTATTTATAGTCAATCATTATCAATTAACTAAAGAGAAGTGTATGTTTTCTACGTTCCATATTAAAATATGGAACGTAGAAAAATTCCAATTTTTATATGGTCGTTATAGAAAAACTAGCCAGTCCTTGTTTATGGTTTAAAGTATATATTGTATAAGTATTAACACACTAATATCTATGCTTCTCCCTCATCTAGTTCTTAATGTAAATTCTGTTGTCTATGTTCTCTCTCCACATAATTGCAATAAAATTTTACTCTCTATTGAATACTCATAATGGCTACTCTATCCAAACAGGTTGGCGATTAAGCATAGCATTATGGAAGCGTCTTCATATATTAAGGAGCGGATCACGAGTAACTCTACCGATTACATTACAGAGCATTTTGTACATTTATAGATTAACTTATTATTATTGACCTAATAAACTTGGGACGTAGAGTCATTACTCCCTTACAGCCGGCCCTTATGGAATCGGAGGAAAATAATCCAAACTGCACGAAACGCGTTAGAATAGCTGTTGATTTGCGGCGGTATTATATGTAAATATACCCCGTTTGTCCCGTCCGGCATTGCAGCTTGGCACTACCTCTTTCCATAAAAACGCCAAGTAATCTGCCGCTAAGTCTAAAAGATGTGCCGGGTAACGGGTCTCATCCCATTTGCTGGAAAGATTAACCCCCCCCCCCCCCGTTTCCGTCTCCCTAAACTAGAAGACATAAAGATCTTCACTAGTCCGATGAACTGTTAGGGCAGATACAATAGCATCGCTGCCAGTAGTAGGTCTCTCAGAAAAAAAAAACTCGCCAGAAGAATTTAGCATCTAGCGTAAAGCTTACATAACGTAAGTATAACCTAAAATTACCGAAGCGCTATAAGTTACACAATATTTGTTTATGGTAATTCGGGTGTTTCCGTTACGTTTTTCTTTCACTAGAGCATTGTAAACATCTTCATATTAATTACACAAGCCACGGTGTAACATTAGAAAATGTTTCAACACTCGTCGTTATGTAGGTGGATATTGCTTCTGACGTGCTAACGGTAAATCAATAACGCTGCATGTCTGAAAAAGTATGGCGTCATAGTAACAGTCCTTCGCTCCATCGGTCGATGCGTTCACAGATCAATTAGAGAACCGTTATCACCTTTTATTTGTTTTAGTTTATGGGGACAAACGAACAGACAAATCTTTTTGATAACCGCTAACGTCCTCACACAACGCACGAAACGCGACAGCGTAGTTGTCACTTTACGGCTGTATCATTTGAGAGAGAGGTGCCTTCCCAATAGTGTTGGCTCAATTTGGCTGCAATGTAGCATGGCACTACCCCATACATATTTTCCAAACGTTACCGACCTGCTCTAACGTATAATAATAATAAAAAAATTCATTATAAAAGCCACATGAAAGAATCGTGCAGACGTACTAACGGTCGTAAAATCAAAAATTATCATTGCGTGCACAAAAATGGCGGTGTTGTTTGGAATTAAGGTCGCATTGTCATTATAACGGCATCACTTGTGTAACCTGCAACCATTACCGGCTTTACATCACCGAGCCCATCCGTCTCGTGCTAGGAGCTGGCGTGTCCGTCCGCCAACTGTCGAGCGAGCCGGAACGTGGAGCAATGCGCCTTAAGATGTGATGATGAAGATGTTGCGGTCTGTGGCTATCCGGTGGCCCATAGGGGAGATGGGGTGCACCCCGCACGCATCTGCATATACGGATGTTATGTCGCCAAATGATTCCCATAGATTGTTTGTCCCCTATACTACAAAAAAAAATTGGCCCTTTAACAATGTATTGGTTAGGCAACCAGTCGGTGGAGAAGCAAGCGTCTGCGTTTGATGTGGTACATCTGATACGTAAAAGGTAGTGCCATGCTGCATTGCAGTCGAAGCTGCATCTGCATAACTTGCCAATCTCTGCGCCTGCTCTCATAGGAGCCAGAACATTGCGCAATGCATTTTGTTATTAATTAGTGCTTTGATTTGTGATAATGAGGAACTTCATGAGTTATAATGGCGTTTTGATTAGGTAACCAAACAGGCTCTTCTGTAAGGATATCTTCACACGGCGATGGGACCGGCACATTCGTATCGTATCTAGGCACCATAAGGTTATTGAACTTCACTACCAGAATAGTATCTTGTTGGCTTAATTTTATAAAAAGTTTAATCAATTCAATTGGTGTTTTTTGGTGTATTCGATGATCTTGTGCTTCAGGAAAACCTTTCCCTTTGTATGCGGGATATTATTCATTGAGTAGTTTATTTTTAAAGTGTGAATATATTTATGCCTATTGACAAATTAGTAAAGTCAAAAGTAAATATCAGTCTACTATAGGTTACAGGTACAGAACGTAGCAGCTTTCAGTTATCACCTTTTTGGGTAACATGTTTTCCAACTTCCTCAACCATTACTTTTGCCAAAACATTCCATTCCGAACGATTATTTAGAAATAAAAAAAGCAATAACACATAGTGGTCTCAACACTGGAATTAAATTCCAGTTTGTGGCTCAAAATCCATACCGTTATGCGATTGTTTTTCGGAACCTTTTTATGACTACCGACACCCATATACATCAGCTTAATTACTATACTGATGCGTTGCCCTCCTTTTCACCTCTTCCACGCCAATGGGCCACCGGCTACCCACAAACCGCACGAAACGTGACACCGAAGAAGTCTCATTACACCGGTATCATGTGAGCGAGAGGTACCTCCCCGGTCGTGCCCGCCCAAATCAGCTTCAGTGCTGCATGGAAATATCTCCTACTAAAATAGTACATATTCGTATACGAAGCGGTCACTGATACATATAGACGCAGGTAATCACTATCATTTTCCCTTTTCCTATGTTTGGTCAAAGTTTTTATCGATATATTAATAAACATGATCTATGGACAAGTTTAGAGCTAACTTTCGTTTACATTTATGGTACATACCTAGTGACACAATTAACATTAACCAATAGCTGTCAGCCGCGTGCTCGTATAATAGTAATGACAGTAAAAGTCACAAGACTCGATTCTCTCGATACGGCTCACACGAAGTCTCGATAATGTATTTTTCATATATCGTTATTTTCATCGATTTCAAATTATATCTATAGAACAATAAATTTAAAAATATGCGAATCAATAGGTTACATCTCTTGACTTTTTCTTTTGTGTAATATAGGGGGAAGAAACGAGAATTGGAGCCAACTTGGTGGCTATTGAGACAACAAACCCCTCAATGAGCTACCGGCTATTCACAAACGAAAGGCGAGAGTGTAGCTATCACTAGGTACTCTTTTCTTTTCTCTTCTCTTTGTCCGTGGACTGATAGGCACTAACCTATTTCTATGAACGTCCAAACGGGTCAATCCCACGCTACTTGACTCTACGGCCTACAGCATTGGACCCCTTATTATTGAAGCCAATGTTACTCGGGGTACAGATTTTAGCTTTTTAATTATGAAAAAAGCTTGAGATCGGATTCGTAGTTTTTGGTCTTTATGACAAATACACACATTTATAATATACACATACCTACTCATGTCTATACACATTAAAAAACATGACAAAATCCCATATTGCTGCTGATGATTGTATGTGATCGATTTTCTCATAACCTACAAAACGGATTTCTATGCGTTCGCCAATGGACAGGACGATTCCCGAGGAAGGTTTTAGTGTATAATTTGTTAAGGATATTCACAGGCGAAGCCAGGTCAGATCGCACTAGCGATCGTTAGCACACATGAACAAGTTACAAGACTATAATCATGTCTGCGTAACACATATCGTTGCTTGCTATTCAATTACAACGACATAGTTAACAGATTGCCACCCGGTAAAGAGTTGCTACCCGTCAGCAAGTTGACAACAGCTCTGGGAAGTCGGTAGACGTTTCAGCACTTCGGCGCACTCGTTCCGAGGAACTCGGTCGATAACACCATTATGCCACCCCAGCACCGTAGATAATTTAGTACTACGGACCACACTCAATGAATTATCATACTAATGCGAAATATTGTGCGTATTTTAAATATAATAAAAAGAATATTGTGCAATATAAAATTACATAATAATGAATATTTCTCCAATGAACTGAATGTTACTCCCTGAGAAGTTGGTGAAACTAAGGCAAAGCTTGTATTGTACAGCGTTAATATTCTAAATGCGAGTGAAATTGGCTTTATATTTTTCGTATAAGGGGACAAACGGGAAATCGGAGTCTTTAAACGACTATCGACGTCCATAGAAAACCGCATTATTGTCACGTCTACGTAGCGCTCGTTTCCTCCCCTTCAATGGGCCACTCATAAACTCCACAAGTAGCCAGTCATAGATTGCACAAAACGCGACGCTCAACAGTCACGCTACGGCTGTGTCATGTGAGCGGAGGTACCTCCCCGGTTCTGCCGGCCCAATTCTGTTGCAATAAAGCATGGCACCATTTCTTACTATGCCTTATAATTTACATGCAAGTGGTAAGTGCCATTGCTGCTCCGCATACTATTTGCGCTAGCACGCCCGGGGAGCTCGCTCACATAACACCGCCGTAATGTATTGGCTTGTAATTATCAGACAGTCCACTGACTGCTCGTTAGACCCCTTAAAACAGTCACGAGCGCCGCGGTACTAAGCAAATAATACTATAAAAGTTAGTCTAACAAAGCACGACTTGACATTCAGCAGAGGGCGGATGTGGCCGAGTGCCCCCGAGTGCCTAGGGACCTGCGGATTAGCGGCCCGTCTATATTGGGCACATAACGGGACCCGCCGCGAATATATCTGCATATAGAAACGGGTTTCGCGATACATATTAATAAATATATTTATTTATTTACCTGCTAGTGTCAGAACCCGGAGGAACTGAGCTTACGGTTCACGTTTTAGGAGGTATAGCCTAACAGGCTAGTGGGTAGTATGTTATTAAAACTTATTACAATTAATAATAATAATTACTTAAGTATATACAATTTTATTTTTATTATTAAACGAAATATATAAGTGTACTTATGTAAGTTGTACATACATATTATTATAAAATGAAGCCCCCAGAGGCTGGCTACCTGTCCGTGTGTGATCGATTTACACAAAATCTACCGAACGGATCTTCATGCGATCTTAAGACATCAAGATACAGTGGGCTTCTCAAAAGTGTCATAAGAGATGTGCAACTGCCGAATTGTGCACTTTGCAAAAACAGCTTAATCAATTGCGCGTAAGGTTTACATTTAATTTTTTTTACATTTAAAATTCGTTTAAATTTTACACATCTTGAAATAGAATCTGCATCGTAGAAATGATTTCAAATCATACGCATTACAGTACAGCTGCTTGACAATGACAGTTGAACATGAATAAGTCTATATTTTATTTTTGTAAACCACTGGGCTAGACATACAAATTTTTGCTTTGAAAAAAAAAAGACGATGCCTTATTTCGGTGCCTGATTTGCATTGAAGGTAAAGTGTTGTCATTCAGTAAAGGTAAGCAATAGTATTTATTGAATTGAAATTATTAATCGTTGCGTAGGAACACTTCATCGATTCACACCTCGTGATTTTAGCGAGTATCAACTAACAAGCGCCGAACGTGGGTAGATCGTAAACCGAGCCACCATTTCGTCATTCCTAGCATCGAAACGTGAAAATAATGGAGGCCAGAGACCAGGCGAGTACACTTCTAAGAAAATACAAGTGAAAATGTGTCCTGATGTCAACAGTTTTATAATTTAAAGAAAGGATTGTACTTATCATTAACATCGCCACAATTAAATAATTTGATTTTGACATTTGTAAACTTATATATTGAGACCAATATAGGTTGATACTCAGCATAAGTCATACCATTTGCTTGTAGAAAATAATGACATTGTGCTGATTTTAAGGGACTCATCATTTTAACCCCTGTGGAGCAATTAGTTACTAACAATTCTAAATCTTTTTAGAGTTACGCTAGATGTAATAGTCCGATGACTATTACATCTAGCGTAACTCTAAAAAGATGATGAAAGATGTAATAATCACAATTTTACTACTGCATAAATGGTGTCGTCTGTGGACAATTTAATACACGGAGCGGTATCTCCCGATCTCCAGTCTCCATGGCTAAGACTTTTAGTTCAATGCCAACATTAAGTAGTCGCATTTACTTTGTCTCTTTTAATTGTTGGCAATCATTTTTAATATATTGTAATGAATGTCAAACTTAAGTTTAATTGTAGTGTTTTTTGTCTAATAAGAGAATTTGCGAAACGGCTATTATTATTTTTTCCGGACCTGAACTGATGCTGTAGAAGCGAGGAGAAGCCTTATACAGCTTCACCGAATTACTATGAAACCTCATCATGCGTCAAGACTGGGTTTGGTTTCTTAAATGGGACCGATCATCCACTTTCCCGTACATAGGAGATATGCATCCCGATATGAGAATGATTAAATAATATTCGTATTAATTTGATCAAATTTACTTAATTCAATAAAAAAATAATTACGTTATATATAATCCTCAAAAGCTGTCTGTATGTATGTGATCGATTTACTCAAGATCTACTGCACGGGTTTTCGTGTAGTTTCCACCCACAGTTACTGCAATATCCGAGGAAGGTCCGTGTATGGCGCTAGTAATAGCTAATTTGACTAATATTTTCATAGCCAGTCATTACAATGGCCCGCCATTTGCAGGGAATGGTACTGGTCGGCTGAACAAGTAATATTTGCAGGGAATGGTACTGGTCGGCTGAACAAGTAACATTTGCAGGGAATGATACTGGTCGGCTGAACAAGTAATATTTGCAGGGAATGATACTGGTCGGCTGAACAAGTAATATTTGCAGGGAATGATACGGGTCGGCTGAACAAGTAATATTTTCGATGCCAACGCAATAGCAGTAACGGTACGATAACGTCACAATAATTTTGCAGAAATCACCAACCATTTGGCTCGGGTTTCCTTTTAAAAATGCTTATAGACCGTTGGAAGTATAATTTTATTTATGGTTTGTTAAGCTGTTATTATAAATAACCTCGTCGGATAGGTGGCAAGAATGTTGGCCACGGATCATTATAGTCGTAGATTTGTTTCTAATAGGGTTAAAGTATAATTGATATTTTACTGAATGCATCACATATAGAAGAAGGTATTTGTTTTTTTTTTTCCAAATCGTGGTTTACCATTTTGAAAAAAAGTGTGAAGAATTGTTTAGAAACTTAAATATATTTTACGGTGGCTATATACCCCTAAAAGTAGAATGTGACTAGTGCTGCGATTTTAATCTGATCTAAATCTTTCGCACTTATAATATTTCTAATATTCTAATCTATGTTGTTCGTTGAACACCATCAAAGTGAATATAAATTGTGTAAAGTACATAAAAGTTCCAAGCTGTTGGTTTATTAGCCGCTTCGCTAATACAAATTAATTCGTTAGCTCCGGGAAACTGTTCGCTCCATATTGTTATCGCCGCAGTCTTCGGTAAGTAAGTAAACATTACGAGAGGCTTAGTTATTGCACGTTGTGCCAATTGTGTTGTGTACGCGCCTCCATTTTGAAGCAAGTTGCAGTATGTTGAATATTCATGATTATTTTTAGGACCAGAACTTATTCTGTGGGGCAGAAGAGAAGATCAATACAGCTTCATCAGGTTACTACGAGTGCTCGTCTGGAGATTAGGTTGGAGGTTGAAAGAGTGACTGACCCCCCCCCCTCCTTTAAGACGGAGGGAGAGGGATGGGAGAGATGCATCCCGATATGAGAGCACTCGTATCAGCTAATATTATCAGGGCCATAATCATAATATATTTACGGATTTTTTATCACAATACAGAGCGTGTGTGTGCATGATTGCTGTAAAGCATCTGAAACGTCGGTATTGTAAAATACTTAAATAAACCGTAATCTGTTAAAGTAGTTCTATTGTAGCGTATAAAATGGATATACAGTGAATCATTAACAGCCAATCGTTGGATGACATTGCATTGATTATATTTCACACTCTGTGTTTAGTGTTATAGCATAAACTGTAGATCAATCGCGCCGACACGAGCTTTTCATGAAGTAATACGGACGCGCCTTGAAGTGCCTATCGGCTTGATCGTTGTCTGTAATAATAATATCAATGTCGTCCTAGTCGAATTTTGGCTACAATGGCCAACATTTGAGACAGGCGAGATACGCGGGCGCACCAGTGTTTGCGCAGTTGTGTCTGCTCTCTCTATTCCCTCATTCCCATATTCCGATTGGACGGCAGTCCGACACGACCGCAGACACGGCTCAACGAACTCACCGTGGTACGAAGAGCACGTTAAGCCGCCACCTCACACCGCCAACCTCCTGACTCCAGACTTTTATTACAAATTCCAATAACATTCGGGATTAGGGATTCGAAACCGGGACCTCACGTCTGTGGTTGGACATGCTTAACACTAGACAACGAGGCAGTCGCGGTTAAATAAGATGGAGCAAACGAAAGCAACTCGTAACTACTATACTAGTTCTACTGGTTTACAGCAATGGCACTACCTCATACAGTCAAAAGGCTCCGATTTCAAGTTTGCATCCTTATACTATAAAAAAATACTGTCGACCTACGTGCCATCTTATTAGTTGGGCCAAAATTCATTCAATGCAATTCAAACATTATTTAACAATCGATCTAAATAAACCTATCGAGTTAATCGTCAAATCGATTGAAAACGACACGACAGACTTGTAATTCGATCGTAGGCATACCAGTCCAGACACTAACTTCAGATTTATATCCTCGCTGGCCGCTGTTTTATTTAAATGGGCCAAACGCAATTCCAAATTACACAAGAGGACATTAAAAAGGACATTATATTTAAATGTATCGTAAGCAGAGAGCTGAATAGGGATGGACGTGGAAAAACGAATAGTTTCGTGTTTATACGGTTATATCGATAATAGTGTTAAGGTATCGATTTTGGCATAAGGGTAATTAGCATGAGGATCATCTGATAGCCAATGGCATAGATACGTACGGCTAGAAGCTATGCGGATGTGTTTTCCCTCACCTTATTCCTTGTGAATTAGTCTCTCACACAACGCACAAAACGGGACAACTTGGACATCACTCACACTGGCGTTAAGTGATCGAGACTAATCCTTTTTTATGGAATAGGGGGCAAAATATCGGAGCAATTTGATAACTACAGTCGCACTATTGTCTTGCGGATGGATGGATCCAGCGGCTACTCACAAAGCACACGAAACATGAAAATACAGATGTCACTTAAATTAGACTCACGTAGATCGGCCAGAAACCAAACGTACATATATATATTTAATATTTACATACTACATATCATTATCATAGTCAATAAAAAGTGTGCTTAATTCATTAAAGTACCACGGCCCTGAAGCACATTCAAAGAAATAAAAATAATGTTTATTTGGATTATAGAAGGCGAGCTGTACATGAAAAAATATTCGAATGAATGAAAATGTACTCGTATCGATACATTGCCCCTCTCTAATTATAGTCAAAAGGGACATAACGCATTTGTTTTAAGTTTAGCATTCCGCAAGCTTTATGTGCTTTTGTGTTAAATCTTTTATGGTAACTTAAGTTCTTATGGACGTGTAAGCTATGACGTAACACGTTCTTAACGTGTTCATTTGTCACAGGAAAGAAGACTGTTAGATTATAATGACGACAGTTACGTGTTTTACATAGATCATTATCATTCTTAATCATCTAAAGCCAGCGTTCAATTTGCATGATTAGTTGAGTTTCATGTGTGTAAATCTATAGAGATCTCTCTAGAGATCTATAGACTGGCTATGGTGAGTAGATATTTAAAATACAGGCCAAAAATAAAGTGACCCCAACACACAAAACCTAGCCGAACAGAATTTGAAAAATAATATAAAAACCCGATTGGACCCAGAGAAAACGAGATATTCTCAAAGAGACTGATTTTTGGTACGTTTTTTTTTAATATCTAAGCTTGTACACGAGTTCTGCGTCGGCAACCTATTTTTTCGTAATTCTGTAACTATGTAAGTTGTTTTTACTTTATATCATTAGAGGATAACTGAGCAGTCGAAGCCTTTTAATGGCCACGGTCACCCATAAACAACCTCATTGTTGTAATGCAAATGCATTGCCGGCCTTTCCACCACACCAGCAATGAGCCACCGTCGCCACTCTCATTAATAGTTAAAAAAAAGAATTTGAAACTGTCTTCCTCGAAACCGGGACCTCGTAAACAGCTGCGGAAAATGCTAGCCACTGTGATGAGGCAGTAAAAGCAAAAAAAGATAATATCCAGGAGAAAGCTAACAAGCAGGGGTCGGTGAGATGGTGATTATGGTGAGCATTACCACTCACGTTTCACCGGGTAATGGAACTGATCTGCACACATGTTCACTCGACGTGATATCATCTGCACACATGTTCACTCGACGTGATATCATCTGCACTCATGTTCACTCGACGTGATATCATCTGCACACATGTTCACTCGACGTTATATCATCTGCACACATGTTCACTCGACGTGATATCATCTGCACACATGTTCACTCGACGTGATATCATCTGCACACATGTTCACTCGACGTGATATCATCTACACACATGTTCACTCGACGTGCTATCATCTGCACACATGTTCACTCGACGTGATATCATCTGCACACATGTTCACTCGACGTGATATCATCTGCACACATGTTCACTCGACGTGATATCATCTGCACTCATGTTCACTCGACGTGATATCATCTGCACACATGTTCACTCGACGTGATATCAACTGCACACATGTTCACTCGACGTGATATCATCTGCACACATGTTCACTCGACGTGATATCATCTGCATAATGTGATCGCTAGCGGCCCGATGGCTTATGTAATGTTTTTTACTTAAATCTCACTTGATAGTGCTAATGTATTTATGAGATCGGAGAATTAACTTTATCGTTTTTCTCATTAAATGTTTTCATTTTGGACTACGATTTATAGAAGTAGAGAGAGATTCGCAGGATTGAAAAGCAATAAGTAAATACAATACACAAGTATTGATGTACTTTGAAAACAAAATTAAGCTTGCTACATTTTAATTAGATGAGAAAATTCATAACTGAATACTAATCATTGTTTTAACATTGTTATTCTATAACAACCCTCTAAATATATTTAAGTTACATAAGTGTGTAGTTTTAGTGGCACCGTTATTTAATAACTATCAAATAAACAATAAACCGACATATGTACGTAAAAAGGTAGTTACATATTAATATAACATTATTATTATTATTATTATTATTATTATTTAATTATTAAGAGAGAGATGTATGACTGTTAAATTTTAAAAGTCATGTGAACATAATTTTATCTATAGTACCACATAGTGTCTGACACACCATGCCTGAGGTTCCCATGTACTCATTGTGCACAATTCTCCGATGACCCACTCTAGCAAACCACACAACTAGATAACTTTTTTAAGTACAAGTACTAGGACTCCATGCAGAAAATCACTCAAACAGTCAATCAGACTAGGCAGGTTCGTGGTGTATATTCGTTTTTTTGACAGCTATGTTCAGCCTTCTCCTCGCCCTCGTCCCTTGATGGATAAGAGTCTCTCGCACGGAGTCAGTAATTGATTTAAAGCGTTTGTTACCTTGTTTCTATCTACCCAACATGTTAGAGATACTTGGTTTTTCATTGCCGAGTACTTGAATTATACAACAATACGATTCAACAAAGCTACAAGCAGATACTTTTTTTTAAATTTATAACTTTGCTCCTCTGCCGCCTCGCCATTAGGGCCAAAGAGTCACAAGTACCATACATAACGCTAGAGCCTAGATCATTTCTCAGTTATGCTGCCCAATTATACAAGTTACATAGGATACATACAAGTTAATGACAGCTTCCTATAAGCACAAGGCTCTTATTGAAATAAGGACCCTTATATTGTTCAGGGGTGCCTGACATGTGGAACATGTTAATGACAGTGACATAACACAACCTTATCGTTATCTGTGCAACGCATGTGTGACAGAGGCCTTACGTGAGTCACGCGACGGAAGCGCCCTCAAGGCCGATCGCAGCCGGCGGCGCGAGACCGGCCATTGTTTTACTTGTCATTGGCGTTTTTATACTATTTAAGGTAAACTAAGCGCACCAGTTTAGTTCCGCTATATTAGGCGCGTGGCACTTACTTTTAATTGACCGCGCAATGTAAACGAGGATTAAATTATTATAAAGTACACTGTGCCCCGCGGCTTTACCCGCGTACCCCAAGGTACCATCTTCTCTAACGACCGCTTTCAATATTGTATCTTTCTATGGATTTCGCTACTGGAGATAGAACTTTGGTAAACTTATATATTTTTTTTAGTATAGGGGCAAACGAGAAATCGAATCCCATTGACAAGTATCACATAATTTTCATGCAGATGCGTTGAATTCCTTTCCTCCTTCCGTCTAATGGGCCACTAGCTACAAAAAATCCGCATGAAACCTTAAACGAGAACGCAGCGTAGCTGTCACTTTACTGCGGTGTCAAGTGGGCGAGATGTACCTACCCGATCGTGCTGGACTAATTCCTCTGCAATCCAGCATAGTTCTACCTCTCATTATGAATTGAGCTACTGTCAAAATTCCATCCAATAGCCAATTCAATTAACGAAATCCTTCTTTTTTGTTTCCTTGTTTTCCCTTAGCATAGGTTGAATTTTCATGATATGTCATTCATGTAGAATATTTCGTTTAAAACCTACATTTTATCTTACATGTGTATCATTAAGTTATTCTCATTGTAACAATCATTATATGGGAAAGTTTGAAATGTCAAACGGGAAAGATGGAGGAAGCATTACGATCCTACGGACAGAACGTTTACGAGATCCTTAATTAACACCGACAATATCAACCATTGAAGTATTGTTACGAACGTAGTAATTACAAGCCGCTGTTGCCAGCAGGTATAAATAACCAACCAACTAGGTACTTAATCTACACGCAGAACTTTTGCGAGCGAACTGTTTTAAGCCAATTGTTTAACTCAGTTGGGCTAAGATAGTTCGCTAAATTACCTCGATATCAAGCGCCGCATTAATCTCAACCGGTGCTCGTTTACCATTTTTTTTTCTTTTTCCAACAATTGTAAATAAAGGGCAGCTAAAATCCTCGTATTGATACAATTTTAGTAGGAGCTTCCGTTGATCGATCACGTGATACCGCCTGGTTCTTGAGCGGAAACTCAGTTTTTAATTCAGTGAGCCGCACACAGGCAAAACATTAATTGGTGAAAAGGTGCCATGAAATAAAAATAAAAATTTTCCTAAACGCAGCTCAAATTCTCATCACTCACTCCTTAAGGGATCGGTTATGCTCCCGGCGCAAGCCCTTACCACTGGGAGCCATCTTGGTTTGACTTTGGACTTTGCCATACAAGGACGTTTTGTACTTTTTATATGTTATTTCAAGTGTTTTTTTTATGATTTAGTGATTCTAGCAATGGATGTTCTTGGTGGAGATAATTATATTTAATTTCAATATTATTCCAAATTTATAATGTACATTTTTGATTAAGTCTTTTGAAGAATTTGGTCGATTTTTTTCGAAAAACTCTTGTGGGTTATTATTGAGAGGGTAGCTCAAAAAAGGACGCAGCGAGGATGCATTCAGGAACAACTGGGCCTACATATAGACATACCGAGACAAGTAGGAGTTACATCTACAGACAGCAATACTGTATGTGTGATGTTTCAATATACTGATCATATCACATCACAAATCACTGGTGTGAGTATAAATACTTTACACAGACTGCACACGATATTAGAGCTTTTGTCCTGCGGCTACAGAACCCGTACAGAAAAGTTCCAACAATTCTGCCATCGATCTATTTCGTTGTTTATGGTTTAACATGCCCACTAATTCACACAAAACATTGTTTCATTGTGACCAAATAATAGAAAATAGGTACGAATATAGCTAAGACCGGTCGTCTTAACGTTTATTAAAAGGAACCTGTGTCCAGCAGTATTCCGAGGGGGGCTGATAATAATGATTTGCATGTCTACTTCTAATCTAATATTTAATAAAAACTCGATATCAGTCAGGTGTATCGACTCCTCCGATGACACCTGACGGAATTTATACACTTCTTTCTGTGAATTATTAGGTGTGAGGATGTTAGGCAGTATGTAATATTATTCTAACCTTAGTCTTGCTATTTCGGGAAATCTAATGTTCAGCTGGTGAAACCGTGGGCGCAACTAGTAATTTTTAAACCAAGCACATAGACGAGACATAAAAAGAAAGTAATGTTTCCCGGAACATTTTCTTTTTGTATGACAAAAGCATACAGCCTCAGTTTCCTAACATGCAAGCGAAGATGACCATGGCTGACGTGGTGCGGACTCCAGGTATGTATCGTTGCCTGTTACGTAGACCTATCGCATAGAAAATGTTTAAACCGCAAACATAATCAGGACAGATTAAACCTAGAACGTTACTTTCTTTATGTAAGACAATACACCATAGCAACGGTACTTCGACACTGAGGATGTACCTCAGCTTCCTGTGCGTGACCTCCGCTCAGGTTATCCGCATAATTGCCTATTGGCCTATATGGTCTGCGGATATCGTAGGCCTGCTCGTTTTAATTACTGGTGGTCTCGCCGCCTCAGCTACGACATACGAGTCTATGCACGACCCGTTTTATGATTATGTGGTCTTGGGTTTTTCTTAGCATTCCCAATTGTAATGTCCATAATCTTTATTTTAAAATGAAATTTTAAATATAAACCAAAAAGGCATAAAGTTTTGTTACATTGTATTTTGAATGTAGATTTTTTGAAGGTTAACGTGTGAGTAGGTGTTTTATTAAAAAAAAAACGTAATCGCTACGACAAAAATTCCGGTAGGCCAAGGTGGAGGCCGCGTATAGGAAAACGAAGCGTTGGTTGACCGTTCACCGGATGGGAAGACGATCTCCGTGCAGTAACCGGTCCGGGATGGATGCGAGTAACAGGAGATCGGTCGTCTTGGCGTTCATTGAAAGAGGCCTGTGTCCAGCGGTGGACACGGGTTGACAATGATGACGACACTTTTTTTGTGATTTAGGTGGAAAGAAGGAACGACACAATGTGAGTGACTAACACATTGCACAATATTCTTTTTATATTTTTATTCAGAAATAATTATACAAATTTAAATGAGGCCTTACAGGTAGCGTGGAAACAACAACTATTTTTAACATTTATTAAAATTGTGTATTGACTATGACAACGCGCAAAAGAGAATAGAGTATTGTTATTGATTATGCAATAATTTTATCAAACATTGGAGGTTGTCATCGCACGGGTCATAGAACTCGAATCTATGACCCATACGACGCTATATCTAAGACATGTGGTTTGTATTATGCTGTCTAAGACGCGATTAGACTATTGGTACTAAGTACACAACATTTTGAGCAAACGTTGAATTTTGCAGCGAATCTACGAGCCAGCGCTGCGGCTGGTACAAGGCCGGGCCGCAGTGCAGGCCAGAGGCGTGCAGACAGCGGTATCGATCGAGCCGAACGCGTCTGCAACGCACCACCCCGCCAGGGTTGACACAACTTCACATCCAGCTAATTTTAATATTATTAATAAACATTATAAGCAAGAAAATATATATTCTTTTATAAATAAGTTGTTAAACCTATTTCATTCCGCCCCAGTTAGCTGTTGTAGTGGCATACCTACGATTTTTTATGCCGTATAATGTACACGATTTAAAGTAACTGCAACAAGCTTATGCTGCATTTGCACTTCGAGCGGTTTTTGAGTAGCCGGTGGCACATTGGAGAGGAGGAAAGGAAAGCTCAGATTATTCGCTTGCCTATCTATACTATAAAACAGATACCCAAACCCTTAACTACAAATAGTGGTTACAAGGTTTATTTAAGTTTATATTATATAAATCACATTATGTACTATGCATAGCAAAATTACTATGAGCCTATGAACAATAAATTCATCACAAGTTAAATGCTCACATTACACATGTCATATTGCCTTTTCAATACATTTTAAGTCACAGCAAATCTGAAGATTCGATTTCAAAGTTCGGTTCCAACATTTCAAAATATTAAATAAATACTCATTTTTGTAACAGTCGACAGCCCTACGTGCCGTGGAGTCTTTATACCGCACGGATGGTGCGATATTGGCCCCTTAAAGTCCCAGCATTAGGGGACCTCTTCCTAGACTACCTTCATATGCATTAAGTTTTGTAGCTAGACACCTAAATTCGGAGCTTACAGTTCGAATTTATATTTGAATTTTATATTTGCTCGAGACTATTTCAATGAAATTAAATAAAGATAAGAGAATATTGAACAAATTTGTACTTTCAAGTAACACTTCTTTTGGCGCGTTAGGGAAAAATTAAAAAACCAACACTCTCGAGTTAGCCATAGTGGACATTTTAGTTGTTTAAAAATAGTTACCAACAAAGTAAAGGAAGGAACTTGTACGAACGTAGAGACGGGGGAACTTACAACTGTACTCACGATATTTATTTATTCAAGTGTTTCTGAATGAAATCGTCAATGTATTGAATATTGAATAGCTTTTTTTCTATTGTTAGTGTCTTTTTTTTTTTTTTGCTGCAAACGTAGAATGTGGCGAAAGATAAGTTTTAAAATATGAGGTAAATCCGACGCCCAGAAGTAAACTTTTAACTTTACCATGCGTTACAATAAAACTGTCAATGTATTAGATACACTTTTCTATTGTTAGAGTCGTAGTTTACAGACGTAGAATAATGCGAAACATACAATTTCAAAAAATACTTTTCTCTTGTTGCCAAAGAAGTGTAACTTCTAACGAGTGTACAAAAGTACACACACACACTTTTTATAGACATTTGAACACATACTGAATTAGGTACACAAATTACCAAGTAACCAAAATAGTTTATACAAATGCAGAAATTTTAATCCCTTATAATTCGAAGATGGTTAATCTAAAAAATATTTTTTACTTGTGATATCATTTAGGCTCTGCCCTACAGGTTACTGTAGACGTAGTTGAATCAGCTCATATTCATCACGATCATCAGTGGTGGAGTATAATCAGATCTATTTTATACTAACTGTACAGGAGGCAGCATTACTTCACTATAATTATTATTATTTAAGTATGTAATACAATTTCAGGTTGTTCCTGATTATAATCAGATCTATTTTATACTAACTGTACAGGAGGCAGCATTACTTCACTATAATTATTATTATTTAAGTATGTAATACAATTTCAGGTTGTTCCTGATTGTAATCTAAAGTAAATTTATCTGTGCCAAATCTTTACCTGTTAATTTAACATTATTTTTATATTATAGCAGGGCAAACGAGGAATCTTTTTGATGACTTCCGAAGCCCATAGACATCTACACATTTGTCAATCAGAAACTTACGCATTTCTAGCATTAGTAGAATAGCGCATCGTCTGCCTGCAGTTTTTGTAGGATTTGTGAGTGTTTGTTCAAATTAACCATTAAGGCCATCCCTTAAGGAAAGAACACTCACGAGGTTCGTTCAAATTCTGTAAGGATAAAATGGCAAGACTGCAAAATGAACCGTGCATTGGTTCCTAACGTTCATTGGTTTAGCTTCTTCATGGTAAGAGAGAGGGTTGAACGATTAGACGATATAGCCACATCTCCCCATTACTCATTATTGGAGGAGAGGAGGGCAACGCATCGGTGTAGTAATAATTATGCGGATGTCTATGGGCGGCGATAGTCGTAAAAAGGCTCAAATTTCTTTTTTGCCGCATATAAAAATCACAATATGTCAATATAACCTTTTTGGTGTTGCCCTACTCTGCTGTTAAAAACAACACGCACTTGAGTTGCAGAGCAGTAAATAAGTCACAATAAGTCGCATTAAATCAGCTGAGACGGAACTTGTGCGAGGTCAGTGCGACCGCGCGGCTCCAGCGAGGAGGTGCGCCAAGAGTACTTAAATACTTCGACGCGCCACCTGTCCACTGTTGGATCCAAACCTCCTTATAGATCCGGCTTAATTATCATCATCAGCGTTTTTACCCGACTATGTCAGAAGGAGGGTTAATGTATATTGTATACATGTAACAATAACAATACACCAGTTCGCTAATAGGTAGGAGGACGTTACTCTATAATGTATTAATATGTATGTAAATTACTCTCTCATGTATGAATAT
>JAFELO010001142.1:871189-892185 GCA_017140195.1 Eumaeus atala
GAATTTGTATGTACATTACTCTCTACATGTCTGTGATCTTCGCTACAGCCAAAACGACTTCACGGATTTTAATGAATGGAGTCATCGTTAGATTCGTCGTGATAACACAAGTGACACTCGGTATCCTAATATAAAACAAAGTCCCTAAAACTATCTGTTTTTATCTGATCGAGATTTTCTCAGAATCTACTTAGGGGTATGGATACGGATTTCACCAATGAATAGAATACGGTAGAAGTAGCAACACGGTCCTGCCTGGTTAATCATATGGGAGAAGCCGAGGCGGATCGCTACTTACAGTATGTATTAAGTTAATCATATGGGAGAAGCCGAGGCGGATCGCTAATTACAGTATGTATTAAGTTCATCATATGGGAGAAGCCGAGGCGGATCGCTACTTACAGTATGTATTAAGTTAATCATATGGGAGAAGCCGAGGCGGATCGCTACTTACAGTATGTATTAATAAGTGGGGTTTTTTTTTCTCAAGCGGAAGCTTATTACGGCTACTGGGTGTTGTCATCTGAATATCGCCTGATTCATAACTTAAAGGCTATTTATTATAGATTTTGATTACGTTTCTTACTTGGCCAGAGGATATCGATCTCTATTATCATCTGTCCACTGCTAAACATGAGCTGAGAACTGAGTAATGTTAAAAGATCTGCATTTCTCGACTGAAAATAGACATAATAATTTTCCGTCTTCGATTTTTTTATTTTGGACTTTTTGTCATATTGTAATAAAACAATAACAATATATTATACTATAACAATGCAAAGGTATCTCGGTTGCACGCTACAAGGTCGTAACTTGTTATGTGAGCACATAAAACTGAAGGCTGTACCTCAATTAGCGTGTTGGTCGGAAGTATAATGACGACGATTAACATAACGTACATCACTTGCGTAATCAATCATGAATTATTCAATGAATATTGTTTGAATATTCAATTATCACAACCATATCGACATATTGTGTGCATAATTACAATGTGAAGAGCATTTGTGTTGAAGATGTTTTTCTTTGATCGAACATCAAACGTAAGATCTCATCATCGCCGTTAGAATGGCAATGGCTTTTAACTTGACCGATTAACGGTTATCGTTATTTTTGCCTAAAATTGTTATTGCCAGAAGAAGAAACGCCATGCATGTAATATTTGCAACACGCAGGTGCAAATGAAAAAAAAGCGTAAGTGTTAGAGTAATTTTGTAACTTTATTTGGTTGTTTCGATGCTGCTATAAATGTAAGTAAAGATTTTGCCTAAACAACTTGTTATACTTTAGTAACAATTATTGTCATACTGCATTGCATTCGAATTGGAGTGACAACTTCGGTGTCGTGTTTCGTGCGATTTATGAGAAGCGGATGGCCCATTGGAGAGGGGGAGAAAAGGAGGGCAACGCATTTCGCATAGGAACTATACGGATGACTATAGGTGTCGTTCGTCATCGAAGCTCCGACTCCTTGTTTGTCCCCCTATAATAAATGAATTTTTCTTTAACTGTCTCTCTACTGAAACAAACTGAACTCTTTCAATGAACACAATGTCAGACGAGCTGCCACATTTGTGTACCGGTATATGGTAGATTTAATTGCTGTTAAAAACTAAATTTTACATTTTTTATTTGCTGTGGTCAAATAAGGTACGAAAAATTGGCTGTATGAAATTAAATGGTGATTTTTTTAACATGGTTATATTTTTTTCATTTAGATACTCATGTAAAAATTTTCACCACCTTTTATATAAGTGTTGCGGTCTTTTAATAAAACAAATTTATTCTGTTAGGATAGAAAGGAAGAAAAGACAAGACTAACTCAGATATATTATAGAAAAGAAATTAAAAAACCAATCATTCCAAAATGAAGACTCCTCGTACATATTATAACATTATTAGTAATGTGTAGTCTAGGTACGGACTTCCATACTTATTTTATAAATCGTACGTTCAGATTATTACCTATTCGCAAATTATCGTATCGTATTGTGTAAAGAAGTTTCTGTTAATCCAGACAACGCTCACGGGGGCGTCCGGGATAACTGAGTGTTTGCAGTCAAGGTCGGGATAAGCCCATCGCATTGTTATCATTGTCCGGGATAACTGTTTGTGCAGTCTGTCCGTATTGTGAATGTATACAGGATGAAAAATACCCTTTGTTGTCCTTGGAAAATGTTTGCACTTGGTAAAGAAACTAAAAAAAGGCTGAAAAAACCCGCTGTGTTTCCCGATATTCTCTGTGTGTTAGTATTTTGAGCACTGCACTGCATTAATGGCACTACCCAAATATAACAAGTTACGACCTTTTAACATACAATCGAAATTCTACTAATATTAAAGACACGAAAGAGCTGATAGATGTTTGTTACTCTTTCACGTAAAAACTACTGAATTGATTTTAATGAAACTTTAACGATTATATAGCTTATAGTCCAGAATATATAGGCTATAGAAATGACAAGTTTTGCACGAGGTAGTCCAAACGGACGAAGAGGCGGCTATCAGCTAGTACCTTTTATATTATTATTTATTATGGCTGCTGCGCTAGATGATAACAATAATAATATCTGTGGTCTTATCACACCACGTTAGTCCAGCTCAGTGTTAAGTACCGTTTCCGTCTGACGCAGGTGCTCAACGGGCATGGTTGCTTCGGCGAGTATCCGTGTCGGACGGCCCACAGGGAGCCGAGGACTCGTTGTCACGATTGTGACGCGGCCGTGGACTCGGCCCAGCACACAATCGAGGTGAACCCGAGAAGGGCGGCGCTGCGTCACGATCTGACATCAGTTGTCGGAGGGGACATGTCAAAGTCGAGCATCGACGTAGCGATGCTCGGCAGCGACAGGTCCTACCAGGCGATGGCTTCTTTCTGCGAGACCGTCATGTCCCAGAAGGAAGCCGACAAGTGGGTGAGAGCGGATGGTGCCTCGCCCCGCCGACGACGAATGGGGGTACGAAGGAGGCGCTATATGCAGCCCCTTCAGTAGTGCCCCTATGTTCCGTGTCGGGCCGGGATGGGAACCCGGTCCACTTCATCAAGACACGGCGTCGTGGGGACTGTCTTAGCGTAGCCGGACAGTCACCAACGAGGTGAAGTCTGGCCTTTTCGCCGAGGCCAACCCGTCGCTGGAGGGGTCCTGTTGCCTGTAGATCCGGGACCCTCCACTAATAGCGACTGAAGGCTCCCATAGGTGTTTAGTTGATATTGCTACCCAATTGCTGAGTCCAACATAGGTTTGGGTGTCTACCCGGGCCCCCAGGGATCATGCGTAAATGCGTTCACATTCGTCACCAAAAAAAAAATGTTAAGTACCGTAAGGACTTGTGTTACAACGGAAATACAACGAAAATATATTTAATATGTTTTATAAATTTAAGAATTTTTTATATATTTAAGACTTTTATAATAGAAATACATATAATACATACGAGTATATAACCTAGGCGGAACTAGAACCCGCGGTCTCTGGCGTAACACGCGGGCTAACCGCCACGTTACCAACTGAGCCAGCCGATCGTCTCGGCGATGTTTCGATCTCGTGGATTTATCGGGATGAAATAAACTTTACAGCATATCCTCAGACTAACGAATGTACAACGAAAATATCATAAATATAGTTGGGAGCCGATTAGGAGGAACTCGACAATACCGTAAAGAAATACACGACATAATCTAAAATCAGTAGCGATACCTAGTATAAAATACAACATTATTGTTATACCTAATAATTATTATAATTATGTAACAAAAAGATCTACAGATGAACTTATGAACTTCCAGAATATAATCCAAATATCTTATATGTGAAATTCTCGAGTCATAATGTTAGTTACCCTACTACTCCGAAACGGCTGTACCCGGTTTTTTTTTTTCAACTTTTATATACACATTCAGTAGGTCTGAGAATCGGCTACATCTTTTGTTCATACCCCTAAGTTAGTCACGTGCCACCCACCTCTCCTCCCTGGCTCCGGGCCTTGGGCCAGCCAGTACTACTACATATAAGTGTTGCGGTCTTCTGAGCGCCTGATTTTCGAGCCGGGCCCTAAGCTGCTGAACGCAAGAAGTTGAATTTTGGTATGTATGATCCTGACGGGGGTGAAAGGGGAGAAAAGTTTGCATATGAAAGTCACTGTTGACCTTAGTTTCCGTGACCGTAAGGCACTGCTATTTAGGTATTTTCATCAGTCATGAAGTAAAAATTCAACGCCATAAATCACTGAACATATTCATAATTTAATAACACTTTTAGTGTAGGTACGGATCATACTACGAGCAGCTGTTCTGTGAAACTTCCGCCCTCTCGCGTCCTTCGTTGTTACTACTTGAACACGATTTTAAATATTTACAGTCAGGTAACGATGCGTGGACGTACATTATTTTGTATCCTTATTTATATATATTTTGTAGATAGTAATACGTTTACCGCCGAGCGTTGTGTGTAGGTACCGTAGAAAAAAGATTAGGTGATCAAAAACACAACACTTGTTTATCCATAGAGGGGAAACGTTTAGTTGGAGTCATTGAGGGTGGTTACGGGCCCATAAACATCTACAGAACCAGAGACTATGTAGATATGTTGCCTTATTCTATTTTAATTTGGCATGTATATAATGAAATTTAGAATGAAGATTTTACTTTATATCCTGAAAAAATGCGTCTGTTCGGATAGACTCGACTCGGAACACAACTAGTAGTTTAGATCAAAGATGTGATGGCTTAAAGTAAAAAAAATATGAAAATTATGTATCTGCTCGCGAAAAACTGTGCACTGTCAGCCCTTGAGACCTAAGTGACACTAGCGCGGTAAAGCGTTACACTCGGCTGGATACTGCTTCACAAGATACTCCTCAAAACCTTTATACCGCGTATTGACTCATTTCGCAATGAGTAAACTCTAAAAAAAAATTGCGCTATGCTTTAATCACTATCATCGCTTTCGCAAGTACATCACTAATTAAACAGAACAAGATTCGATTCTCGGGTCAGGAACTTTACCAAATACGGTCCCGACGTTACTGTATGCCAATTACCGACTATTGTTCGTTTGCCATTGCCTTAATGGCCGAGGTCGGAGGTCGAGGGACAAGTACAGGATCTCTTATGTAAACTGCCAAAGGAAATGTATTTCAAAACGAACTTGGCGCGGAAACTGTTGAACATTTGAACAAAACGACGTTTGTCGCAGGGAAAGTGGTTGTTGGAATATTTATCCGACTGCGCCAAAAGAAAGTAGAGTTTACTGTATATAAATATGTTCTTAGTTATTGTGTGAGTCGTGATATATAAAGTTTTCATTATTGTACGCGTGACGCAATGTTCAGCAAAGTTAGCGAAAAGTAGCTAACCGAGCCACGCGTTACACTGACAACAAATTCAATTTATAACAGAACAGCGTCTGTCGGGACAACTGGCTACTTATAACTTCAAAAGCACTGAAATTTTTTTATAGGATAAGGGGCAAACGAGCAAGTTGTGAGGAAACTACCGCCGCCCATAGACATCCGCATGACCCGACGTTATGTAGGCGCGTTGCCGTCCTTTAAGACGGGAGTAAGCTCTTTTCTTGAAGAACCCCATATCGTATCGGTTTGGAAATACCGACAGTGGCAGCTGGTGCCACATTGAAGTTGTGCGCGGCAGGAAATTACGCTTGAAACGTGCAGTTGTAGACTTTCGGACACATAGCTGGTGACGGTGGTATTTAGAGTTCTGCTGTGATACCCGAGAGTGGAATTCCCTCCCTCGAAACACTCCCCATTGTAGATGCGGTAGAAGATGCAGAGCGAGCCAACATCTCTTCGTAATGCCAAAGGATCAAGGTACACGGAAACAACCTGGTCGTCAACGATTCGAGTCGCTCTACGTTGAATACGGTCAAATGGGGTGAGTTGATAGTTGGGGGCACTAGCCCAAAGGTGAGAGTATAAGCGGTTGGGCCTGCACCTTGCATAATTGTAGCAGATGATGTGGCTTGAAGTACTGCTTCGCCTTATTGAGCTTCTTGCAGGCTAATTTGGCCTTCACCTCCAAATAACCGCGGAATTGAACGTTGCTCGGTATGCCGACTCCAATAATCCCGATACCAGCTGAAGCCATAGGGTATTTTCAAAGCAAGGAGATACGGAGAAGGGGGTTTTTAGCGGTTTAAATGCAGAATGACAATTGTGTCTTTTTGGGGTTAAGTTGGACTAGATTTTGTCGGCCCCATTCCGAGACTTTCGTTAAAGACTCGACTTCAGACACAATTTGGTTCCATACTTGGTGACTTTTTCCCGGGAAATATTGGTGCGGGCAGTGTAGAGTGCATTATCAGTACTTTCATCTGCATAACAATGAATGCCGCTGGTTTGTAGCATATCATTGATGTGCAGAAGAAACAGTGTGGGAGAGAGAACACGCCCTTGTGAAACACCAGCATTGACAGACTTGAGGTCCGAGCATGCACTGTCTTGGCCTTAAAATAGTATATTATTTGACATGGTGTGGCGACTAGCGTGTATACAAAAATATTCATTTCCTTGGTATTTTGTATAGCTCCAACATGTTTTATTCACCCATGAATATTAAATACTGTTAAAAGCAGGCATAATATACAATGATGAGAAACTGTTATCTTACAGAATAAAAAATATCAAAATGTATTTTTTTTTTATGTTAAGAAGCAGTTTTAGGTTGGTGTTACAATCAATAGTAACAGAGGGCCAACGAGTATACAAGTCTTGCAGGTACTTACAATTCAATTAAAATATCTAAGTAGAATGACAGAGAGAGAAATAGTTGCTCCTACAAGGTCCAATTTCAACAATGCACAATAAACTAACGTAACCACTTGTAACTTCAGTGGGAAATGAAAAAGTAAAAAGCAATGGTGTTACAATTGATATTAGGCAATAAAGTAAGTGACAGAACAATACAATCGTAAATTATGTTCATATTATAAGCTGTAAGCGTGTTCAGCCGTAGCCAGGGCCAAAAATTGTTATTGGATTTTTCAATTTCTAATAACATTCCTGAGTCAAGAACTTGGCGGTATAACACCCTGGAAATACCTAGGAGAGCACGTCCAGTCGTCGGTCTGGCGCCTGATTTCCACCCGTCGAATGGTCTGCCATCCCATCGGAAATGGAGAATGAGCGATGTAGAGTGGATTTGTGTCGCAGTCTCTAGTAGTGTAGTCTATGGCCTATCTACTTTTTACTTTTAGACGGTAATCCTGTGATCTCTAGCAGCAAACGGATTACTATTTTTACCGGAAACCCGCAGCTACCATTAATATAAAAACCTAAAACAGCCAACATTAAAAAATAAGGTAATTCGTAAAGAACCACTACCTATGCTGAACGCTTTCTGCACATACATCCAAAGTGGATTATGCAGATATTTGCGGGTGACATTTTAAATTGTAGTTTTTAAAAGCAACGACATCAATTCTTATTCTTACCGGAAGTAAATTTCTGAAATGTGCAAGGTTTTATTGAACCGACTGCGTCAGAAGGAGTGTAATATTTTTGTAAGAGGAAGTGTCATGCCGTATAGGAGTTAGTGCCATGCATGGTAAATGACACTTTACCCTCCTATGCATCGGAATGGGGCCGGCACGACCTCACGCTCACTTGATACCGCTGTAAAGTGACACCTACGATGTCGCGTTTCGTACGGTTTGTGAGTAGCCGGTGTCCCATTGTGGGGGGGTGAAAGGGGAAAATGAGGGCAACGCATCGATTGCCCGTTCGTCCCCTATACTATAAAAAAATTATGTATGCTGATTTTTGTGCTCTGCATCGGCCTGATTGGCTTGACAAATTTTAACATATCGTGGTTCTAGGTACATTAAAGCTTATTTTATTCGTCGCCATTTTCTCTACTCTTAGACCGAACTAACTTAAACAAGTACTTGCATCGACATACTTATTACGACTTGAATAAAGTTTGATTTTTCCATTTATTATTAAGAGTAGTGTTCCCCCGAGCCTCGGACACCACATTAATTTCTTTGGTCTCCGTCTGATTTTCCTGCGGTCATGTAGCGTTGCTGTCATCCTGTAGGAACAAGAGGGAACAGGGACGCACTTACGCCTGCTTACATAATACACAGAAATGACTGACATAACTATAATGCCGTTAGTGACACAAAACATAAAAGTCTCTACGTGTATATCTTCTTGCTACTACTGAGTTCGCATCCACAATTATATATACATATTTTAATAAACGCAACGGAACTCAATGTTGATAAATTGGAATTTCATGTTGCTGGTGTGGAAAAAGACATACATGAGGCACCAAATTAAATGCATTTTTTTTAATTATCCTTTTAACTTTTAGGTTATTTTTATAATGAAGCAACAATTTCATCAATCAAAACGACATACGCCATTTTGATTTTTTACTACTTTGTTCTACTGCAAGCGTTTGTGAAATTTCATTATTCCAACCCTATTAGTAATATCAAATATTTCGATACAACTCAATAACCATGTCGACCATTGTATCAATACTAATTATTTTCATTATTGTGAAATATTTTCAATGGATAGGATACGACATAATATTTTAATCAAGAGTTGTATTTAGAAATTCGCTTAATAAGTAATTAGGCGGTTGACAATATAAATATTCTGTTTAATAATGCTAAAACTAGTTTTGTACTGGTCCAACAAACATTATTTGCAGCTAATGATGGAGATCTGGTATCGATTAATCGGTTTCAACTTTCATATTTAAAAATATCGATATTTGCTATCTATTCTGAACCACTACGGTGTTTACAGATTTCGGGACGCCACGACATTTGATATCAACCAGTTAATAGTATCTGTGCGTGTGAGAGAGAGAGAGAGACAAATTATAAAACAATATCGTATAAATTTCAAGGAGAGGATGTGATGTCAAATTTACATTTTCTTCAGAAGTATAGTACTAAAAACTTGTGAAATAATTATAGTAATAATCATTTCTTAAGATTCGTATAGTTGCCTAGTGGCTTTATCGTGCACTATGCTTCTTAGGAAAATTGATTTTCGAAGTTTGTTATGCATCGATTTGAATCGGGTGAAATATCGATATTGAAACCTATGGAGGTTTGTATTTAGTTATTATTAGTATGTCTTTTGAACAAGTAAGGCCCTACTTTCACTATTTTCCTTACAACGAATTATTTATGTATACTAATGACTAATCTAATAATCTAAAGAATTGTTTTCAATTTTTACAAAATTACATATTAAATATGCCACTTATTCCATTGAAAAATATAATAATAATAATAAATCGTGACAGTTGTCTGTCTTTAATATTAAGTTGGCGAAAATAACCCATATAAGACCTTTTGTTCCTTAGTGTACGAGGTTGACTGCGTCATACTAGTTCTACATTGGGACTGCAAAACAATAGATGCATATTTCATAATATCGCACACAAAAACTACCGAAAGGATTTAAATGAAATTTAACATAGATATAAATTACGATTTAGAACATACAAAATGTTTTCACTTACCCAAAAAAAAATTGAGATTCATTCGAGTAAAATCTAAAATCCAAAACCATTTTTTTTAATAAAAAACATTACTATGTTATTCCTCACAGTAGACCAAATTGATTCGCTAGAAACTAGCAAGATCTAGAAATTTCTATACACAACTGGAACGGATTAACGTCCTTAGCTCTGCATACTTGAAAGCCCGTTTCATGTTGGACATATGCACGCAGCAACTATTGCGTTTATTTCTACATTTGACAGGTCGGACTGTGGGCTATTAGCCAGCTTAGCTCCCCTCGAACAAGCTGTATTGTACATTTGAAGCTTATACGCTATACAGGACAATAGACGCGTCCAGAGTGAAGCTATGCTTCGGCATAAATATCTGACTGTGCTTACTGTTTAATAAGAGGTAGTGTCATGTTGCATTTCAGCTAAATTGGATCTGTAGGACCGGGGAGGTACCTCTAGCTCACATGGAGATTACTGTCATGAATATGTCCTGTCCTCTTTTCCTCGGTAGCTACTCCCAAACCAGACACAACGCATAGCCATGCATCTTGGGCGGTGCCTCCGTGTGAGGGAGAGGTACCTCCCCGGTCATGCCGATATAACGCGGCTACAATGCAGCATGCGGCAACACTACTAATGAATGAATATTTACGACCGCAAAAAAGGGACTCCTTTTTAAGCCGTATCGTTACCGAAGTATGAATAAAAAGATCGTTGATGAACAAAGCAATATCCACATCCATTTGTTAAACATTGGCCACGGTCATTACGTAGAAAGCCGGGCAGTGTGAGAAACGCTCGCGGATATTATATACAATCACCTTTTTACTCGCTTTTATTATAGCTTCTAAGTAGTGGAATCGTTATGCAAGTTCCAAATGTCATGTTCACGTGTGGTAAGCGTGTCCTCACGACCAGTGGTGTGGCCACATGGTAGAGGGAGTGGTGTGCTGGCAGCCACAGTAGGCCGGCACAACTAGGGATGTATGTTGTTCAGCTGATACTGCCGTAAAGATATTACCTCGTGTGCTTTATGTTTCCAGTGCTCGCTTGAAGAGTGGTACCATTATGCGGATGTTTACGGGAGTAGGTAGTCATGGAAAGACTCCGAGTACGTTGCCCACTAATACTTTATAAAAGATGATGTTCTAGATAGATCAATAGAGGTGATGGAAGGGACCTGGCCCCCTCACTAACAGACACTGTTTCCTACAGCATACAGAAAAGCAACAAAATTAACATAACAATATATTACACGTATGTTCACCTAAACAAGCTATAGATATTACCTATACTTATCAATGAGAACTCTTGACTTTCTACTTATTATATTTTAGGAAGTACGCCATGCTGCATGGGAGGAGGTAGTGCCATGTATAGTGCATGACATGGAATTGGGCCGGCACGACCGGGGAGGTACCTCTCGCTCAATAATAACGCCGTAAGGTGACATCTTCAGTGTCTCGTTTCGTGCGGTTTGTGTGTAACCGGTGGTCCATTGGAGGGGAAGGAGGGCAACGCATCAGCATATTAATTATGCGAATGTTCATGGGCGTCGGTAGTCGTAAAGAGACTCCGAGTACTCGTTTGCCCCTTTAAAAAAAATAAGTTTGATCGAGCCATTATGGATTTAACTGATGACGTTCAGAAAGTAATTTTTATAATTCTAAAAGCTTTTGTTTACGTTTATAGTATATCAGCACAGATTAATATTTGTAGTGTTATTTTAGAATCACTCTAAACCGAAAGCTTCTATTTACGTAAGCTATTACGATAACAAAAAGACTTAATGGGCACCCAAAATCGTGGCAGCTGTCAGTTGCCACGTGTTTGAGCACTTAGGGGATGACACCCCCCGATAGATGGTTTAGGATCTGTTGTGGTTCAACCACTCTTGTATTGGTTTCCAACCAAAGTAAATATAAAAAGATGCTATATTTTGTAAAACTATGTGGCAAACATTCGTGAATGGTAAAACAGTGATATATATTCATGAAAAATTGTTTTCATAATCTTTCCTTAAAATATGAAATCGACATTCAACAAAGATTTGAATTGGGAATGTTGTGTATTTTATTCTTTTCTATACAGCGCGGAAACTTTTAAAGAGGTGCAAACTTTGAGTTCATGCATCTCAAAATACGGGACAGATGTTGCTGTAATACAATAGCGGCTTTTCTGGTGTATTTTATAAGAGGCTGTTGGTATAAATTATAATCAAACCATTCATTATAACAACTAATACAATAGCCTCGGCTCTGTAAGTGATTCGACTATTCTATCTACGCTCACCGCAGAAGCTAAATCTCTCCCCATAAACAGACAGATCCGGACCATAGCTTAAAGCAAGAAAGTAAACACTCTTGACTCCGGTTTTATTGAAAATAACAGTTTGTGAGTTAATAATCTAGCATGTAGGTATTTGAATTAAATGTTCTTAATTGTCTGGGTTTAATCTATTTTCGGAATTTGTATCTTACCATTATAATGTCTATAATTTATTCAATGTGCTGTCTTGACGTGAGGGAAAGATTCTCACATTTCCTACGCCTTTGCATGCCGTGAGCATAATCTATAAAAAATCGACATATTTTATGCAACGCTTCAGCCACCTTCATGTATGAAAATAAAATGAAAATGTATTTATTCATATTAGAATTACAAAAATTACTCTTAGAAAGTCAATAAAATGCACCACCGGTTCAACCCTGAGTCGACCTCGGAAAGACTGGTGAAACGAACTCAGTGGGTCTCGTTAATTAATAAAATATATATAATTATTCCATCCATCTACTTTCTCTAAGCCAAAGAACAAGGTTCGTTCAGTACACATCACAGATCAACATCTGGGAACAGATGAAGTTATCCGCGCTGAGCCGAGCGGAACTGATAGAGATATTCCGATACAATGCGCACTCGTTACTCTTGAAGCAGTCTAATCAAATCATTACACAGACTTTAATGAATACTGATTCTATGCCATTTATAATGTTTATAGCAATAACAATGTGCATTTATAGTCAGTGGGATAAGGTTTGTGAGTGCAGGCCTGTCCGACTGAAGACATAATAAAGTTTCATCAATCAAATGAACGAGGAAACGTTTCAACACAGCACCACTCGCTTGAATTATAATTTTACTAGTTAATATTTCTTTCACGCACTTCAAACTAATAAATACAGGTAAAACGTACTCCCAACTGTTCTTGTTTCTTGATTCTAACACCAAAAGTAAGTACGAAAGTTTTCAGTGTCCAACGTGACGCATATCATCAAAATTTGTGTGTGGACATAATTTTACCTCACCAACCACAAAACCTACCTGATTTTTCTAATATGGCAGCCACATGGACCACAAGTTTATATCTTACACTAGATATATAAGAAATAAAATTGCGTTTAAAATGTATGTAATTCCCAAAAGCAATGAACGCGGAGCATGTTAAATCGCAATAAAACCTCGCACGAGCTCAATTTAAAATATATTTCTTTTCCCTACGACCTTGATATTGAAATGTGTATCGGAACCGAAAGTGAAAGAGTTTTCTCCTCGGTTACGTCTGCCGGCTGGCGATGACTTAAGTAATTGTAACGAAAGTCACCGGCGCGGAGACGGAGCTATTAACAGATCAGATCGGCCTATCCGCTTCGCTATCGATTAAGGCTGTTGTTGAGATGAATTTGTAAAAGGTTTATAGTCAATTACACATCCACACAAAGACAGAATTACAACGGTACTAAAATACGTATTGGTACAAGGGTTCATGAATAGAATCTACGAATACTAAAGAGAAAATATCCCGAAGATACAGTGATAAGCAGTCAAATCTCGTCAATGATAGTTAGCGGAATGTAAATCAGGCCTTCCTGAGTAATATTCAATTGGTGATCACCGCGCACATTACTTATTATTCCATTGCGGAAGCAGCTCGCTGCACCAGTAAGTTAAAAAATGTGTTAAATTCACAACTTACAAATACAGTAATATTTCATGTCTTTTTTTAACACAAGTGGCAGATAGACCACCTGGTTGCAAGTCGCAAGTAGTTGAGCTGTCGCCCTTGCTATGGGTGCAGAAATGAATTATTTCAAAGTAACGATTAGTAGAAAAATAACTTCACTAAGATATGTGTCTTCATTATCAGCCGTCATCGGTCCACAGCTGGACTTAGGCCTATTTCAATGCACCTAGTACATTACCACTTCTGCTAGCCTATATTCTGCTATTCGTCGCGTGATATCGGACACTTTAGTTCTCTGCCTCATGACTTTGTTACGAATTTTGTTGGACAGAGAAACACCCAAAATAGCCCGTTGAGCCGGACCAGTCCTAAATTGAGGCCATGTTTCAGCCCCGTAGGTCACCACGGGGAGAATGCATTGGTTGAAGACTTTCGTCTTCAGCTCTGCGGTATAGGTATAATCTTCTAAGGTGTCTATTTTATTTATGTGACTTTGGCAAGGATAATTACTAATGCAGAATCCGGTCGAAATTGAATACATTTGTTAAGGGAACTGATATCTAAGCAACAGGGTAACTGATGAAAGGAGCATGTGCTTTGACGTAATTAGACTTTTTACTAAAGGAATAGGAAAATAAGATAGAAGAATGCAGACCCTGTAATCAGATGGGAAAGCTTAAATTAATTACAAAGTTACACATCATTTTTTCTACTAAAGATTAGACTAGACAATTTTTTAAGTCAAAATCTGCTTAATGTTCTGAACCAAGTAAGAATATGATAATAATTGACGTAAATTCTTTCGTTTCAAATTTATGTTCGGGTTTATTGTGAAATCACTACTTACTTCGCATCTGCCTTCCCAATATCTATTCAATTGAAGCAAAACTTAGTTTACCAAAACAAAAAGTGAATTACTTTAATCTCCCTTGGAAATTTGCATCGAAGTTACAACAGATTCAATCATCTTCAATGATATTTTTTTAACCTTTGGAAACATCGCTCTGTTTAACGTCTGTTTCGACATCAACATTTTGATTGAAATGACGAAGAGAACCGTTTTTAAGTGTGGTATTATAAAGTGATTATATATTGATAATAATTAATAAATGGTAATTGTAAAGGCTTGAGGCAATTTTATCAGGCTTGACACGCCAGGTTTTCCCACTCCAGGACCGACAATGACCAGAATAATTAGTAGATAAAATTATCGCAGCAAGTCCGAAGGTCAGTAGTACAGACAGTAATAATAATAATTTGGTCTATGATAATAATAGTTAAATTAGCTATTACAAACACTCATGTCATAGCGGGATGAATCGGGATCTCTCCCAGGGATTCGGTCCCAAAACTAGTCACTCCGAAATCTCTCATAGCAATCCAATGAAGCTGTAATGGGCTTCTCTTCGGTTCCACTGTACAATTTCAGGTCCAAAATGTTAACATTATGACGTTCAGAAACTAAATGTGAGAGCACCGCATTACAAGTTCCGTTAATATCAATATTTGTTATTTACTTCATCCATTGTAACAAACCTATTGTCAGCCTCTTTGTGCAAATAATTACAGATCGTACTATACATTGTTACTTTTGTTAGCAGCATTGTAATTTACTTAGTGCTGTGTTTTTATTCTTTATTTGTTACAACTCTGTTACAATTGATATCCATAACATAACAGATTAAAAACACGTAACCATTTTCTTCTGGCACGTTCTCTTGGATTTAGTCAAGTTATAATAACATAACGAATCTTCTGGCTCAGGTTAGCCAGTAAACTTAAATTTGAACTGCAAGAAAATTAGGCGGATGTCTATGTGTTTTATACAGTAAAGAATCATTCGAATATTATATTGTAAGAGGCTGCACCTTCATAAATTAGGATTGAAAATTATTTTAAAAATCGTAATTATATTGCTCAATTGGAAATCAAGACGAATGAGGAATGGTCGGGTTTCAACCTTTAAGTCTATATCATTCTTACGTTGTAATAAACTACTAAAATAATAATCCTCACTAGTTTTTTTTTACTTATGCAATAATGTTAAGGAAAAATTAAATTGTATAATTGTACAGTGTACACATCGAAACATATGATCCAGAAACAATTGCCAAATAAGTTAGCATGCTGTTACATTAACAGACTGATGTTGAAAATAATCAAGGTGTTTCATGAATCTAGACCTAACGACAAAACAACTCAGTAGATAAAATAATTTCGTTCATCGTGGGTAATATAATGATATTGTATTTATAGATTTCCTCGAATGAATTAAAATGGATAAACTATTTGAATTCAGGTTAATAATTCAATAAATTTACTTTTACAATAAGAATTCAAAGACGGGTTATGATTCTGCCTGTTTAGTGTTACAACATTATGAACCTTACCATTACCTACTTTAAAGAATGCAGCATGGTTACGGGAGAACTGAACGGGAGGCGGGCTAGTGTAGTAAGTAACAAAAGTAATGGAACAAAGAAGCAGTCGGTGTCAAGAGGCAACCATATAAAAAAGAAAAGTGCAAACCGCACGTAACGGCAGCATAACTGTCACTTTTCGGTGGTACCATGTGAACGCGAGCCACCTCACTGGTCATGCCAGCCTCATTCGGCTACAATGCAACATGTACTCGTGCCAAACTGAGACATTTGCCAAAGCTCATCAATAATTTTGTTTCTGGCCTGGCCCTCCTTCCGCTGGATCTCCTGTGCAGCCAGGAACAGGAACAACCACATTGGACCATTTGATTAGTTATTACAACCCGTCTATCTACTAAAAGAATGATGTAAGCGCCATACGGTCCCAGAATTCAATGGCTTGTTATAATAAGCCAGGAAGTAAGAGAACTGCCAGGTGAAGATACTGATGATCTTTGACTTCACCTCGATAGACGTGAGTTAAGAGCCTACGCCAGTTGCCAAGCAGTGGACCAATAATATGCGATATTCGTGTGAACTTAAGAAACCCAATTTTCGAAGTTATAGTACATTCGATACAGTTATGGACACTAAAGGTCAAATGCATTGTATGCACAAGTGGCCCATCGTCCTCGTTCCCAGGTTGCCGGGAAAGTGATAATAAGAGCCAGAATATAATTAGGCCGACATAGGTAACAATGGTTCCACAATTAGCGGCAGTAGGCTTTAATTAAAGGCCAAATTAAGGCCAAAAACCTCACCATGATCTCGATTTAGGTGTGAGAATCGATTGATTAAAGGTGAAGCCACTTAAGGTGTCATTGTCGACGTCTCTATTTGTTTTTGTTGTGCAATAGTTTTAGACAATGAGTGTAAGACTTTTGTGGAACTCGAATGGTTCATTGGTTTATTTCTTGTCACGATATTTTGTGCGTTTTTGGTGATCTCTACGTGAGGGCAGTGAGTGTGTGGAACTAGTAGTAGTAGTAGTAGTAGTAGTAGTAGTATTAGTGGTAGTAGTAGTAGTAGTGGTGGTGGTGGTGGTGGTGGTGGTGGTGGTGGTGGTGGTAGTAGTAGTAGTAGTGGTAGTGGTGGTAGTAGTAGTAGTAGTAGTAGTAGTAGTAGTAGTAGTAGTAGTAGTAGTAGTAGTAGTAGTAGTAGTGTAAGTAGTAAAAAATGTAAAAGACTTCTTCGCGTAGTTTTTAAAGCGGTGTCAGATTAGAAGTTTGTTCGTACAGCAATAAATCATGGGCACATTTATAGTACACACATTTTTCCAGAAACATATAAACTAATTAGTCAAATAGGTCTTTGGTTAAACCTTTATATGTAATTACTACTTTCCATTTATTAGCACTGTTCTATATAGCCTGTAATCATCGCCACTAAACAGGCTTCTTAGCGAAGAAATACTCTTGCAATCATTCAGAACATCGTAACAGCTATGTTTATGGCCATAGTTTTCAATTTTCTCTCGCAAATTGAACTATATAGTCTTAATCTATTTTAATCTATTTCACAATATGTTTAATACTATAGGGGGACAAACGATAAGTTGGATTCTTAACGATTACCGACGCCCATACAAATTAACACAATTGTTTGGGCCACCGGAAACTCGTCGTGTGTGTAGAGGTACCGACCCGGACGTGACAACAACTTGCCATTCATTATCATGAGCCTCCAACCTAAGAAGGAGTTTACACGCTCGGGGGCTTGTATTAATGAAAATACTACTAATTTTTTACTTTATATGGAGGCAAACGAGCATTCGCTGCCATTTGCCGACTACCGACGTCCATAGACACGTAGTCTTGCAAGTCTGTTGCCATTCCTTCTTCCTGCTCTTCAATGGGCCACCGCCTACTCACAAGCCACACTAAACGTGGCGCAGATGTCGCTTTACTGCGGTATCCTGAGATGAGTATGAGCGAGAGGAATCTCCGCGGTCGTGCCGGTACAACATGGTGCAGTGCAGCGTAGCAGCATCTCTATATGTACCTGTATACAAGTCACCATTTGTAAATAAAGCGTATTTTTATATAAAATAAGTAAAACTCCGCGTTTGATTTCGTAACTGTGACTTACCTTGTGCGTTTGTTGATATCCTTGCAATGTAAGACGTTGCACGTACTCGCACGCGTCCACACGTATTCTAAGATAAGGCAGTGCGTATTGTACGTATGTTCGTTACAGGCTAAACACTAGGCAACACGCGAAATGTCTAACTTGATAAGCCATGTGTGGGGTATTGGTAATGCTTGTATTACGCCAGTCCGAAATTTGTAAAGACTAGATATTATTGATCCCCTCATTGGTAAGAAATGTTATAGTCTCATGATGAAATGTAATTCTGTCGAAATAGTACCCTATTTAAAAAAAATGTGTTTATTTTTATTTTTCACTCACTTTATTTTTCAACTAAATTTTACCCGAATGCAACAAAATGCAATTCAGTCTTTCACAAATAATTCTATACGCATACCTACGTACAAACAGACAAAAAACGGACGTCATTCTGAAAGTTCGGAAAAAAATAGGTGCAAAGTTGTAGGGATAATCAGTGAGGGATCCACCGATATCTGAACATTAAAAAAATATGGAACGGCCATTAACATTGCAATAAAACTCTCATTGAAGAAGATACATTTTTACAGAAAAATACTATTCGTTACTTGATTCTTAAAAATGCTTCCAATTACCAAACATCTAACAGGGACATGTGGTACTGAAATTTGTAGTTTATTTTCCAGTTTAATTCTCAATTGGTTAACCGAGACTTTAATAAGACCCTGTGAAATCGGCCCTAGCTGTTATTTTCATATCGATAGTGATAATTGTCAAATATAATCGCACTTAACACACTTCATTACAGGCCTTAGGAGCGAATTTTACACTTTCACCGATTAAATAGAAATTGGCAAACGTTTGATATCGCCTGCCCCATCCATCACACTGCCACAATAATTTCCTTTGACCTCCAACATATATATGGATAGCTGATACATATGGCGGAATGTCAAAATATTATTACGACAAGCTTTGGGGCGTTTATGAGCTGACAGAACATTTCGCGATTATTAAATTGTTTAATTAGACGAGTATTGAACTATTTAATGTGATAAGGCAGGTTTATACATGTTCAGTTCACAAGTTAGCGGTACGTTTTGTTCAGGTCAGCGCTGACTTGTCTCAAATTTGGGGTCAATACTACACTGCACTACCACTGATTAATAAGTGTACAGTCACTGTGTAAATCGGAATAACGACAGCGCCGACGATTGTTCAATTGGTGTCAATGGCGCACTACAATTTGAGCTATCCATACATGAGGAGATCAGTGGTAATTTCTTAATAAAAGCGATACAACAGAGTACAGTCGACATGCGAAATACACATTTGAATCGTCTTTCATTAATTGTTGTAAATTAATGCTTTGACCATTAATCTAATAGAGTGGCCTCACACGATGAACGTAGTAGCGATTAATAGTCAATGCGGTCTTGCGAGAGAGATACGGCTGTTAGACGGCTGACAAAGTGGGGACTTATGAAATTAGAATTCTCTTACTGATCTGTTTTAATACTAGTTAGTAGTGTATATTTCTTAATATAGTATAATAAGGCGTAGAAAAAAAATACGTAGAAATCGAACGCAATCAGAAAAGCAGGTATTCAGAACGACATTGCCAAGTCGTATCAAAACTTAATTTTCACTGCTTAGTTTGTTAGCCCATTGGGCAAATACTTTACAAAACTTGCTCTAAATATGTCAATCACATGCTGCTGATTGCTTGCTGAATCTTGTTCTTAACATTATGTCAAAGCTGTCACATATTAGCCTGAGTTGAATCTTAATGTAGTGTAATAAGGAGCTGATGAATTCATATATTTTGCAATTTATAAATAATCTCCGAGCTTGACATCGGACACTTTAGTACAGGATTTATCTTCAGTTATTTTTATTGGTAAAGAAACAGGAGGGCAACGCATCTGCATGATATTAATGACTAGCATGTATGATGTTCATAATGTTAGTAGATGATCAGTAGTCATAAAAAGGCCCGGTTGTCCCCCTATAAAATAAAACAAATATATTTCAAATGATAATCATATAAATACGACTAAAGCTCTGAGACCATTCCTATACTTTATTTGTGATACAAACACTTATTTTGTGATATAAAAATGTGTTAATTTTATGCTGATGTTCATGGGCGTCGGTAGTCGTTGATAGGCTCCGATCGCTCGTTTGTCCCCCTATAATATAAGAAAAAGAATACTATAGGCTGAGCACTGTTAAAGCAAATAAAAAAATACAAATGAATTTATATGAAATTCTAGTTTTTTCCTTAATAGTTTACATTTTCCACGGGGGCGAAGCCGCGGGGATATATATAGTGTGAGATTTTATATGTCTATTATTTTATCTCACAATAACTAAAGAATAGATTTAGAAATTTAAGACATAAAAGAAAGTTATATCGAAATAAATGAATTGCAATATAATTACAGCTAGGTACTCCTTTTTTAGCCTTACATAAATTTATTACGCGTAGTCAGTGTTATGTTGATACAATCGAATGCTGCTAACATTTTACACACTTGTTTCTGAGCAGGGCTTTTTATAAAATTATCATATCACGGTGGTGTAGTAACCTGTAATAACCTTTAAGTGTAGTTAATTTATGCCGTGTAATTGGCGTACGGCAGAACCTCATTTCATACTACAATGCCCACGGCTAGCCTTTCCCTAGGGAACTTGTAAGAAACCATGTGTGTGAAATTCACGCGCGCTGGCAGTAACTCTGACAAGTAATTTTCATTCAAAATAGAGTTATAAAAATTACATATTGTATGTCAGCATTTAAATCTACCACTGGTTCAACTCCAACTCTGACTATAGAAGAATCAGCGAAAAAAACTCAGCGGTTGCCATAAGTTTCCATTGAATATAAATTTAGTTAGAATAATATTTTTTTTTATATCCATACTAATAATATAACTGAAGAATCTGTTTATTTGATCCCGATAATCACAGGAACTATGGCCCGGATTTAAGAAAGTCTAAATTGAGTAATAAAATAATAAATGGAATAGAAAAAAGAGGAAGG
>JAFELO010001142.1:899919-942726 GCA_017140195.1 Eumaeus atala
TCTTACTGCACATTTTTGCTTAGGTAGAACTTAATACAATAAATTACAATTCAATGTACACATAAACTATGTTTTCCAGACAGGTGTACCTATTGCCAAAAAAACCGCGTGGTTTTAAAATTTCCGCTCTTTTCACTTCGTATAAAATAAGTTCCTTATTAATTATTAGAACCGTACGTATAATACAAATAAATTTGGAAATTTGGGTTTCATTAAATTTATTTGAAAATTATAACAGCCCATATTTGATAAGCTACTAAAATATTCCGCAAATAAACATTCATCGTCGGCATTTGAACTGCTAGATGTTGCAAATTAAGACGGACATCCTTAGCAATGAATACAAATATTGACAAGACCTACTTAGCAATGAATACAAATATTGACAAGACCTACTTAGCAATGAATACAAATATTGACAAGACCTACTTAGCAATGAATACAAATATTGACAAGACCTACTAAATACAAATATTGACAAGACCTACTAAATACAAATATTGACAAGACCTACTAAATACAAATATTGACAAGACCTACTAAAGCGAACGACTTTGCGAGTCGTTACAGTTATGAAATGAAATCACAAATCCGATATTAAATACAAAGGTAGCGATCGAGGCCATGTAAAAAAGGCGACAAAAACCGACCAGGTCCCAAATCAAGCAAAGTTCACGATTCTAGAGCGAAATATCATTTCTCTATAAAAAGTAGACTAAAACATATCACTTTGCGAGAGTGAATTTGGATCTGCAATAAAAAATATGTTGTCTTTTTTCGTGGATGCTTTCAGTTTTGCTTTGGCTGACATCTGTTTCATTGAACATAGAATCCATATTGAATTGCAATGGACACATGGTACTTTCGATTTGTAGAGACCGGCTGTTTATTCTACATGTGCTAATGGTCTCATGTTTTATCTAAGTATGTTAAAGTTATACTCGGACACATTTGCTACTTTGACCGTAAACTTGTTTGTATATTATTTAAAATTGTCAATAAACAGATTAATACGATATTCACATAAAATGCATCAAATATTTAGCTCTACAATTATATATTTAGTATAGTCAAAAAAATACAATATCATTCATGATTATGTTAAAAACTTTCATTGAACGACTCCAGTATGCTGAACGACTATTTAATTACGAATCGAGTTTTTGTGAAGTTCGTATTTTAATTTGAATACCCAAATTTGCCGAATAGCAATCGCTTTAGACTCTTTCTATTTTGTATGATAAATTTCATCACGATCCAGTGACAAGGGCAAGGTTAACTAAATAAATCTATGTGATTGTTCACATGACTTGTTGTGACAATGGAAACGCCTTTAACTTCATAGGTTAATTAAATTACGTTATCTGGGAAACAAGTGTTTGAGTAACTCAAGTAATTACTTACTGTAACGTTTGACAGCACTGTTATTTGCCGACCTTAACAGGCAGAGCAGACCTCGCAAGTTTCGTACACTACCTGTGTAGTATCCAGTCACTCACACTAAACACAACACTGAAAATCAAGTTATCACTTCACGAATGTCCTGCCTCGGGACCTGAGTCTAAACCCGTTTTGAGGGATTCGAAATTCCGGTTTTAGGTAAGGTCATTCTCGACTTTTGATGGATGAAAAACGGACAGTTCCACTTCAACAGTGCTAAAGTTGAAAGGAATGTCTTACGAAAGTTTCATGTTAAACTTTTTTCGCGATCGAAAGGTTCGGCGTCGCGACGACGCTCGATACGTGCGTCATTTACGGCGGCTCGGCGCAGACTGTCGCGGCTCGCGTTGTTAATTTTAACTTGTGTGTAGTCGAAGCCTCCTCGTATACAGATGCATCTGTGTGAGTGACGAACTTGCAGATTCTTCTACCACAGCACGCTTGCAATTCGCTATGTAGAGCCACGGTATTTTCATTGCGCGTTCTCGTGGGATTTAATAACTTAACATCTAAGAGAAACGGTAGTGTATTGGTGAAGTTGGAAAATGTAGAGTCAATGCTATAGCAATTCAAGCAAGGTTGTTGTTCTGGCTTTGCTCGTATATTGTTGTGGACCCCATATGCAGGCGGTTGCATAGTTTTATGAAATTGGTTTTTTGTTCTGGCCGTCTGGCAGGTCCCAGAGGTGAAGCTCAAAGCTTTATGGGGCCACTGAACTTTAACTGTTAGTTTCTGCCTACTGTGCCATTGGCTCTATGAATATGACTTAACTAATATTTTTCTGTAAGTTACATATTTACGTCATTATTTACTTTATTTATAATTCGTGTGTTCTGTTTCAGTATATTTTCGGTATTACATTAAAAGACTTTATGGAATATTGCAAGCCAATTCTAAAATTTATAATAACGAAAATTGAACAAACACAAGTTTAAGCAATGTTTTCTAGGAAATATTTTTTGTATTTTTCGGGACAAACGAGTAGATAGACCTTTTTACTCACCGCTCCTAGACATCCCTAGACATCATCATAATTACACTAAAACTACTTTTACGCATTTTATCGACTTTTATTTAATTATTTAACTAGCAAAACGTTTCAGAAGCTTTACAGCAACCATAGTCACGGGTGGACGTGATCCGTCGGGCTAGTTAAGTAATTGAATAAAGCACGGTAAAATCCGTAAAAGTAGTTTCATTGTAATGATTGAGATTCACGTAAACTTCAATATCAGCACAATTGTTATGCACGAAACACGTTACCATAGGTAGTCCCTTAGCAATGGTGTCATGTGAGTGTGAAGCACCTCTTTAATCATGTGAGACTATTTCGACTGCAATGCAGCATGGTCCTTTTAATGAATAAGCTTACGTTTGATTTTAGCAACAGCGTTAAAGGCTAGATTTATGAAAACAGTTAAACATCATGTCAAAGTATATGTATGATTTTTATTTAAACAAAAAATCGTCTTTACATTCCACACGACAAATGCAGATCAATCAACTTAAAGCTGTATAAAAAGCTCCGTCTGCCACTCGGCTCCGAGGCGGCTCGCTCACTAGAGCTTTCTAACAAACGCGTGAAATAAGCTCGCAGTTTGGAATATATAAAAATGTTAGTATCATATTTTATGTCAACGTTTTGACTGTACTTGTATTCATTCCTAAAAATATAAGGTATAAGTTTTCAAAGTGAGCTATCATTCTAAAAAGTATTCTTTGCAAAGCCAACCTTACGAGAATGATTTTAAAATTTTTTCGCAATGCATAATTTTACATTCTGCACTTCTTTACTCGCGGACTATGCATCTTGGTATTTTTGTACATCAATGAGACTTACGAAGGGTGGCATGTGGCGATGGCGATCTATGAGGGAGGCCTACGTTCAACAATAGAGGGCTATAGTCTGGTTCATTCACTCATTCATTCACTGAAAATCTGATATTTTTTATTGTTTCATGTTATACTTAATATGGCAGCAGTGCCACGTATTATCAGTCGCATACCTTTTTGTTCTTTCACATAAAATATAACCCCTATTTTATGCTCCTAGAGAATTTTTTTTTTTTCAAAAATTCTCTCATGGTACAAGTACCAAACAAGCCCTCTTAAGCTCCCTAAAGGAACTAGTGAGAGGCAGTTCAGCTTTGCATCGATTTAGACCATCCCGATCCGGGAGGTAGCTCTCGCTGACAAGAGACACCTTAAGAGTAACGGCTATGCCGTCGCGTTTTGTGCCGTTTATGAATAGATGGTGGTTTGCGTTGGTGGATGGTAATGGGTATCAGTAGTACAAACGGCACCGACTGATCGTTTGTCCCACTATACGTACAAAATGTTACCTTCTTGCAATCAGCATATTTGACTGTTAGTAAAGTTTTATATCGGATAAGAGTGCAAACGAGCAGTTGAAATCTTACGATGACTACCGACGCCCACGGGCACAAATATAACTGCTATCCAAATGTGCTGCCCTCCTTCCCTCTTCCACTGTACTAACAGAATACTCATTAACCGCACGAAAAGCGACAGCATAGCCATCACCTTAAGCCAGTACCGGGTAGGTAAACCACACATACCACCCGCCCGTGGTGGAAGGAGGGTACGGTTCCCCCAGTCATGATAGCTCGACGAGCTCATCCAGCTCCCATGATAATGCAAGGCCAACTTTAGCTACTGCGAGTGAGGCGGCCTCCTTAGAGAGGGGGGCACGGTCCTCTCTGCAAAGATAGTAATAGTTCTTTAGCCAATCTTAAGTAAATACCGGGAGGCATCCTCCCATCTGCGGAAAATCTGTCCCGTCTGTCCCCTATAGGCCACATTCTCACCTAGACCGTCACCCAAAGTGCCTTAAGGTAACCTATAAGGCTGCACTGAACGCTTCCGTCTGCATGGAGCAGTCAGAACAAAAAGCAGTATCACATGAGAGGGTCACCCCCCGGGCCCCGAGAGCCCAGCAGGTGCAGCTGCAACGTCCTCTGACGCTACCTCGTACAAAATCCGCGACAATGTTTATTTATATGCTCAAATTAAAAGCTTTTAACAGTAAAAGGTTTTTACTCGTTACTTAATCGTCCTTAAAAGGCACTCAATTGGTCTGGCTGTTATAATTTTTCGATAATTCAATAACCGAAAATAAATTTATTTTTTTGCATTAATGGATGCATTTTTTATAGCATATGGAGAGCCATAAACATCCGCATACGGCGGTATTAAGTGAGCGAGAGGTACTTCCCCGGTCGTGCCGGATCAATTCCGATGCATAGGAGGATGTAATGTCATGCACGATGCATGGCACTGCCTCCTTCCAGGCAGCATGGCACTACCTTTTCCTAAAATGCGTTACAATGCAATTTCTAATTTCTAGAATGCGTCATAACTGCTGTGTGTGGCCGCATTATAGTTAATAATAACATAATGCGGATGTTTGTAGGCGTCGGCAGTCGTGATAATCCGCCTATAGTTCGGTTGCCCCCTATGCTATAAAGGAATATATATGAAACTACAAAGAAAATATTGTTCCATGAACATTTTCCGCTTACATTTGCCTACCGCTCATGCGGTAGGTATCTGTAAGAGTCTCGATGGACTAATTGTTGGCGTTCCAGGTTTGAACCCCGCCACGTACCAATGAATTCTAGGTTTGAACCCCGCCACATACCAATGAGTTTTTCTAAACAAACATTAATAATGTTACTTTACATAAGAGAAGATACGACTAAATAGAATGTACATAGAAATTACTCTGTAGAGACAAAAGGAGCCAAAGCAATGTTAGGGCTGCGCTTGAAAACGGTTCCGGTTCCATCGACTGCAGGAGATCAGCATCCAGTTTATATGACACATGACCTCTCACTTGCGGGCGCTGAGGCTATCTTTGCGTTCATTAGTAGAGGCCTGTATCCAGTAGTGTACGGGAACGAGAGACATGAAAACTTTTTATTTCACGTACGCAAGCCATGTCGTGGGCAACACGTAGTAATGAATAGTAATTAATTTTAATAGTCAATAAAATGTTGTGGTTATCCACAGTGAAAATATTTACGTTAATGAACGGAAGATAATTTTACGACGAACGAAAACTTATATAAATATATACATTGTTTCCTTGATACCTCCAAGACGCTGAATGCCTTGCATTGGTTAGCGCGTGTACCCACAAACTGTCCCGGGTGAAGTCGGGGTTGGACCAGACGACCTCATCGTCCCGACGAACGCTCCTAGCAGTCGAGTGATGCTGCGTTGGGCTGCTCTTCGCTTCCACGGCATGGGAACTGGTCCGAAAAAAAGAAACAAAAAGTGTTATTTATGAACTTTCAATAACATCCCGCAGTGATTGCTTTCCGGGTGTGCCGAACTGCCGTCGCATCGGATTAGGAGAATAAGACAAAAAGAGTATATTTGTGTGTGCACACGCTTGAGCACTAAAGCGCAGATGGCTGGTTTTTATGGATATGGCCGAAATTCGGCGAACTTAATTAAGCATACACTGTAATTCATATCGATACGTTTTTTGTATAGATGACTCTCTAACAAGATTTTATAAAATTTAATTTCTGTATTTCAGCACAAACCGGTCAATGTCGTTATCGGAAATGTCGAATTTGTTATCAAAATTATTTACTAAAATATGTTATAAAGGCAAACTCAGAAACAAAAGATAAAACGTTTTCGTGGGTAAGCATTTTTTTAGGATAAAAAATATGCGCATATTTTAGTCCAAAGTTTATATATTTCGAATAATGTAGTTCAATAACAGATCGGAGCCTTATGACGACTACAGGCGCCCATAGACAACCCCATTGTTGTCATACAGTTGCGGCTGAATATGAAACACCCGCGTGTTACAAAATCTGCAGTCTGTGAGCATGTTGAAATTGGCCCCTGCCATTACAGATTTGACAAACCGCTAGTTCTCATTAGAGAACACCGATTCCTTCCAAAGATGATTCATCCATCAATCTTCTCTATTGTAATTTAAAATAGATCCAAATTTCAATAGAGAAGATTCTTCTCTTTGCTTGGGGTCCAGAAATGAATATAATCAAATCAAAACCATTACAACAACCATGGTCACGGGTAGACTGTCCATCTGTGACCGTGGTTCTTGTAAAGCTTCTGAAATGTCGGGCTAGTTAAATAATTAAATAAACCGCCATAAAATCAGTAAAAGTAGTTTTATTGCAAAGATGCGTTGCACTCCGCTAGAGACAGCGAGAGTTACATCCCCTGTCGTGCCGGCCTAATTCTAACCTCGTAGTAATATATATAGTTGCAAAACATCAGCTTTATCTCTAAACTCCATCTCAGAGGACATAAACGACAAACAAAGAAATATTGATGTCTATATGGCGCTCAACCTTTGGGCGTTGTAAATTATTAAAACGAAACTGGTACGAACAACTTGCAAATTATTCTGCCTGTGGGAGGTGGTAATAAGATGAAGCGAATGCCAATAAAATCTGACATCGCAATATCAAATTCGCGCGATAAGAATAGAATTCCCGGCGGTTGGGAAACTATTTGATAAATACAGGTTTTTGTTATAATCGGGTACATGACGAAATGTTCCAGTATTCGCACGGCCGTTCTCGTCAGTTCGCACGATTAACATTCAACCGCTGATAACCCCAACCCTAGTGCGGTGTTGTAGACTTTGTATTTGTAATGGTATTATCATATCGAGTGTTGTAAATATCGACAGAAATTCACACAATTTTCCACCCAGTCGCGATCTCTCCATGAGCCACTCTCACTTCAACGCTGAGACCACTTGACAGTATCGCGCGTAAGCTACCTCCGGATGTCTACGACGTGTCTATAAGTGAGACCATTTCGACACCCGAACCTATTAGATAATCTACCACGGGTAACTATTGCAATTAGGTATAATAACTTCAAAAAGGAAGCCTACACCGCAGAGATTAAAGACAAACGGGGCCGAAACATGGCCTCTTAATTTAGGACTGGTCCGCAAGTTTGCGGTAGCTCAACGGGCTATTGAACGTGCTATGTTGGGTGTTTCTCTGTCCGATAGAATTCGTAACGAAGTCATAAGGCAGAGGACTAATGTATCCGATATCAGGTGACAAATAAGTTCGCTGAAGTGGCAATGGGATGGACGCACACTCAGAAGAACAGATGGCAGATGGCCCAGTAAGGTTCTGGAGTGGAGGCCGCGTTTAGGAAAACGAAGTGTTGGTCGACCGTTCTGGTGAACCACGTGGGAGGACGATCTCCGTGCAGTAGCGGGTCAGGGATGGATGCAAGTAGTAAGAGATCGGTAGTCTTGGCGTTCATTAAGGGAGGCCCATGTCCAGCAGTGGACCGATAAGGGCTGATAACGATGATGATGATAATTGCGAATTATTCCTTCTCTAACGATGTTGTTCGGAACGTTCGTGGAGGAAGGAGTGTTGTTGTCTCACTTGCCGTGTGTGGGTTGTAGTGATGCATTAATCTCAAAAACTAGGTAGCCCATTTAACAGGGAAGGCTAATGAGCTAAAGTATACTGTGATGCTACCGACTACGACCTAAATAAGCGGAGTACGTGCGTTATGCAGGGGAAGTCGCGAGGTACGGTTAATAAATAAACAAATATGTAATCACACATATGTGAAAATGAAGAATCTAAAAATGAAAAAAATATAAAAATATTCAACTACTACAGCCGTTGCCTTTTTTCCGCCGCCTACCCACGTGGGGGGGGGGGCTATATAGAAGCTTTACCTTTTATAAACGGGCGGGTATTTTGACCATAGGAGTATGTCAAACAATACCAAGTAACACTATAGCAACTTCAATAATTATATTAAACGTCTTGTCGACTATGGTGGCTCTATCCTGATCCGTGGCTCGTATTTATTGGAGCCCGTTATGGAATGGTTAAGTACAAATATGGCAACACCATAACAGCTGAATTGAATCAGCACCAACCGCCAGTATTTACGAATGATTAAACAATACGTTATTTGTGATGTTGCTATTTCTTCAGTGTTGCAAGCTTATGAACATTTGGTTCACAACTTACTTGTGTTCTATGATATTATATGAACAGAATAGAGAAGACAGTTATAGGGATCAGAGGTTTCTTTTTAAGTTGCTGGTTATGCAAAAAAAGCAAATTGTCAATCTGGCACGAGATAAAAATAGAACTTGCATTCGTTCAGTTTTCTCGATGATACGTAACAACAAACGTATAATATGTTAAATTACCTCAACCACTACTACCTGTACGATGATAATTATAGCGCGCGTATACTGATACAATTATATATCGATCAAAGATCATGGTGCACACCCATTAACCCCTTACAGATAATATAGAACGGTTTCCCGAGACCACGCGTTGATCCATTTATACTTAGAGACTAGTGTGGTTCTAATAATAGTAATCATAAAATTGAGGTCCTAACAACTCTCTGTATGAAATCTGAATCATAACAGTTTCTTGATCTCAAAGCGATCTAAATGTCCAAAAAAACAAGACTATAGGAGCAAACTTAAAAACCTCCACCCCGCTCCAGCGCAGCAATGGCACAACCATTTACTCTCGATACTTGAACTGCTGTTGTTACTCTTAGGTTTCCCTTGAAACAATGGTTGAATAATGGAATTAAAGTCAGGGAGCTTAGTGTCTAAACACTAGTGCACATATTCCACACAATACTTCAGAATGCAGATAATTAGCTAGTCATCGCTGCCGAGGATCTCTTAGAAGATAACTAGAGGTTGATAAATCGTGGGATAGTTTAGTGTAGGCAGTTTTAGTACCCTTGCAGTTTTCCAGATGAATTGGGCGGGTACGACCTGGCTCTTGCTCGATACCGCCCTGAAGGTACGGTTGCGCTTTTCAGTTCAGGCGCATTATCGAGGGGGCTGGAAGAGCTCGTTGAGCTATCATAACTGGAGGGATGAAGTCCTCGCTATCCAGCCGTATAATTCCCGCGCTCATAATCACATGGCTACCCTGCCAATGTTACGGCATTGCGTGGGCGACCGCACGTAGAGAGTGCCGAGCACAGCGCACGAGTCGATATGAAAAGAAGGAAATGAAAAATATGTATTAGAATACATATATCATAAAATAATACATGAAGATAAAATAAATAAAAAAGTTTGTGTCCTTATTTACAAGCGTTACAAATTATTCTTCTTTCAAGATAAAAATTTCTTCATCGCGATCACCGTTACCACCCCTTATCGGTCCCCTGCTGGTCATAGGCCTCTCCCAATGAACTCCAGAAATCCTTTAAAAGAAGTTATATTTCGCCTTATACTACGTTTGTAGAAAAACGCCACTAACAATAAAAAAAGTATTATTAAATACTTTTTTATGAAAGTTTTATTATAACGCATTATGGTAATTTTTCTTTGAAAAGAAAGTTGACTATAGCTAATTTCATGGTGTCGGATTTTCGTGACGGTGCGCCCGCGCATGGTAAAATTTTCCTCTCATCACTTTTCTCTAACGCACCAAGTAAGTATACCTTCAAAAGAAGAATCTTTAAACAAATGAATATAATAAGAATAAAATAAAATAAGTAGGAGATTACAAGTTAACTACTCGGTTGCAATCAGCCTCGTGCGTCGTCGCGGGCATAAGCTAGTTCATGATAATAGCAGTATGAGTTCATGTCCAAAAACACATTAATATTTCCATCGCACGAATTGTCCTCAACGTTTTGGAACATTTCCAACCGATCTCAAATTTATTATCCGTTTTAAATTTAATCTAATTTGCTGCGTTTCCCTTTTTTTGAAGTTTGTAATTTGTAAAACTTTTTCTACCTGTAGTCCAAATGAGATACAGAGCCAAGTAAAACACATGTAAGTCATGTCCTATTTACTTGGAACACAATATTGTTAATACCTCCGAATAAAAGTTGTATATGACTTTGAAATTAACATCATTAATTATTCTATGTACACGTTGGTTTAGCTGTAAATACAAAGAATTGTTATATTTAAATAAATAAATAAGTATGTACCAATACGTGCTGTCAGAATTGAGATATAGCCTGTACCTTCTGCCCAGCCAGGCCCGCATCGGGTATTCTACAGCTGACCCGCATGCGATAGTTCATTTTGTTATAGTATAGGGGGGCAACTTGCCCACGTCCTTTGACGACTACCGACGCCCATGGACATCGGTATTATTGACATCCAGATACGCTGCCCTTCTTTGTTCCTCCCCCCCAATGGTTCCAGTTGGAGGGGGTAGCTGTGTTGTCGAGTTTCGTGCGGCTTCTTTAAATTCGACACCTCGTAGGATATTATGGGATGATGGAGGACAACGCATCTATCTTTGGTCACCAAGAGACAACATCTTATTAGTCCCCTTGAACTGTAAAACTAACTTAAAATATACATTTTCCGCAAAGATAAAGTCAGATATATATTCCACTAATTTGTTTACTGCGCCATCTATTGAGCAATCTCAGAACTAGTACTGTTTTCAGATCGAAACACGACGGAAAAGCTCGAGAGCAGAGGAAAGCTAATTTCGCTAAGCTCAGCGCGGCCTCAACTTAATTGGTTAACTCGAAGCTTCCCAAACTTCACGATTCAATTACAATATCACGTTGCGCGCTATGGGCCTGGGACGGTAGGCGTACATAGCTGAAACTGAACTGAAACGCGTAAGATGAATTCTAAGAGATCCACTAATAGCTCAGGATAGTAAGTATTGCTTTTGTTATATTTTAGATTGTATTCTGTGCCAATACAAATTTATTCCGATTCGCAATAATAGTACTAATAGGATCAAACTGATTTTTTTTTTATTATTTCTGAGAAATTGGAGTGGGACAAGGATAAAACTCTTTTTTGAAATATATTTACTATAGGGGGCAAGCGAGCAATCGAAGACGTTTCACGACTGCCGGCGTTCATGAACATCCACGTAATTACATCATTCTGAAGTAGAATTACTCAAGGGACGAAAGCGGGATAGTGTATGAAGCGTTACGCTGAGCGTGCTGTTCTCTTGATTTTACTTACATCCTTTCATCTCGCATCCCTTAAATCATTTCTATGGAGTAAACAGAAAAAAACAAACACAGTTTGAGAAGCAGTGGGTTAACTTCAAACTTTCCATTTGAACCGATGAGCTAACGAGGCGCCGTCCATTGTCACGCCACCCGTATATACTCGTATATCGCATGATGCTCTATTTAGATACGAGTTTACTCCGACACGCAAACAATGGACTTTCACTCAATATCGCCGTTTTCCCTCCAAAATGATATCGGACTCATAATTTACACACCGAACTATCTCAGTGTTGTGTAGACCTTACCGTGTATCATTTACTAACACATGTGCATATACACACACTCACACGCACATACAAACACACACCAACAATCAAACATACATAAAAGAATATAAATTTCATTCTCTTGTCACTGGTCTTGTTTACTTAAAAAAATAGCATTAGCTCTTTCTACACCTGCACTTATTCCCCTAGTTCTTCAGTACATTCAGCGATATTCTCATGGAATTTGTTATTTCGTTAAACAGACACAAGGCAATATAATTTTCGACCCATAAACCTAATAACCTCGTAGTAAATTCTCAGAAATATTCTTTTTTTTACAATTTTAATGGTGTAAAAAAACACTTTTTGAAATATAATTGCTGGACATCTCACAGCCATATTGTTCTCCGGTTTCTCACAAGAAGTGTGTTGCTTTTACCAGCGATATCTAATAAACGTAGTCCATGAATATTGGGTTAAATTCGTGACCGACGCTTGGCCTTTGTCAACTGGGGAGCATGCAGATAGCTGAGAACCAAAATGTGGGACACGGGCTGGGTATTTAGCGCGTTATGAGTACTTTGGGCTAGTGGCGAGCATATTCAATTTTAGATACGAGTCCGGGATCGGTTCGCAAAAGTGTTATTGTGATTTGTTTGTTGATGAGCCTGATAGTCAGACAGTTATCACAGCCAGAGACACCTCAGGTCCTCTCCTCCCCCGACTCTGATATCGCTTACTGTGTGGGTCAAATGTTTTGTTTGAATAGAGGAGAGTTTTATTATAATAGGTTATAAGTTCCACATTGATGTCTTAAGTTTACGCGAATGTTAGTCATTATAATAAAACTACTTTTACGGATTTCATGGCGGTTTATTTAATTATTTATCCAGCCCGACGTTTCAGAAGCTTTACAGCACAGTCCACCCGTGACCATGGTTGCTGTATTCATTATTTTATTCATTATCAGCCCTTGTCAGTCCACTGCTGGACACAGGCCTCCCTCAATGGACGCTAAGGTGACCCATCTCCTCCTACTCGCATCCATCCCGGACCGGCCACTGCACGGAGATTATCTTCCCACCTGGTGAACGGTCGCCCAACACTTCGTTTTCCTAAATGCAGCCTCTACTCCAGAACCTTACTGGCCCATCTGCCATCTGTTCTTCTGAGTGTGTGACCAGCCCATTGCCACTTCAGCGAGCTTATTCAAAAAATTTATTAAAAGTCTGCGTGCTACGCCAGAGGTCGCGGTTTAAAGTAAAATCTTAAATATATAAGATTCCATAAATTTATAAAAATAAATTAAATATATTTCTTTTTAACACAAGTCCTTGCGATACTTAGAAGACTATGTTAACATGGTATCACACCACAGATATATGGATTTTTGTATTGCCTTGATTTAGGAGAGAGAATTGACAGATTTTTCTAATGGCCAAGATTGGATGCGAGTAGGAAAGATCACCTTTGACGTTTACTAAAATACATACGACTGATAATGGAGATAACTGATAACGCATATCGAATTAACATTATCGTAAATTCGTTTAAAAAATGAACAAATCAAAGATTATACAAACATGTTCTGTTAAGGAAAATGATAAATGAAATTCCTTAAGCTTTAAGATACGAAACATTCAATGTATATATCAATACAGTGTTTTATATGACAACAGACTTTTTAACTTTGTTAGTATTTTATTACATTTTCACCTTTATGTGTCCTAAAACTGTAATTTTTCAGACAGTCCTGCAGTAAAATGTGTATAAAGTCTTTGCACTTTATTATTTGCGTTTTATCGTTATTGAAATAAAAAATGGCGCTTATAAGATGATAAAATATAAGATCGTATTTCGAAATGTTACAGTTTTGTGTAAGTCTGCGATCTTCACTCTAGTTACCTGTGCTGTGATGACCGGAGGTCGGTTTGTGTGACGTCTCGATTTCAGATATATGGAAATAAGTTACATCCCATCAAAACTTGTAAGGTTCTTAACCGAGATTTCGTTATTAAATTGAACTCAAAGGAAACGTGATATCTCAAATACCACTTTTTGTGCCATTGGTCGCAAATATGCTTAATAAGCTTCTGCTCAAATTTCAGATATTAAAGCTTTTTTTTTTTTTAATTAATGAAGTTAATCCGTTTTTTATGTAATTCTAAATATAGATCATTGGTAAACTAAAGTCACTAATAACTCTGAAAGCCAGTTCAGTAGATATTTAAGTATATTTGATGAGGTCACTGGACAAGAGCGCGAGCGATTCTTCGAATAGTGGAGTAAGTGTTCAAAATTAGCATGTCTGAAATTCCTTCGTTCCCATTCGAATCCCGTTTGAATAATATCCAAAAAAAATCCGCAATTTATTATACCTATGTTCCGGCAATATATTTTGCAAATGCGCCAAGTGATGTCTGAACGAGATTGTTCAAAAAAAAATAATATAGCCTCGTGGAATCATATTTTAAAAACAGATGTTTTGTAACTAGCTAATCTATTAAATTAGATGTGGCTCGAGAGAAGGCCATATTAAAGTGATGAACCTCGGTGGTGTAGTGTTTAGGCCTTGTGCACTGTTGCTAACAATTCCGGGGCACCTCAGTTTAGGCGGCCGACGGCACCCGCGGGTTTTAGTCCGGTATTCGGTTCAACCGTGAGTCCCACACATTGATCGTATCTCATTGGAAGACCGTTGGCAGTGCGTCATTGCATTTCCCCCCGAAACCAAAAAAAAAAAGGGTTTAGCCCTTCGGTGTTCCATTCCGGTAGTCCAGGATCGAAAACCTGTTTACGAAACTGGACTACCGTAAATTTTTTGTTGTAAATTCTTTGTTGTACCAACAAGTTTTTCTAACTTAAGTATATTTTCGAGGGTTCTTACGGTGAAGGAAATAATCATATATTACGGTGAAAGAAGACATCACAGTAATGGCATATATAATATGTTACACACTCTCTTTCGGATGGAAGGTGAAGACTTCTCGTAGTTTGTTGCTAATGATTTTATGATAATATTTTTTGTTTATAATTCGCCGCTAAACGAGGGCTTTTATGGTAATAATAATAGTAATAAAAATTTATTACTGGTAAAAATAATCAGTTATAATAGTTTGAGTATGGTAATATATCCATGTTTTTGTATGGGAGTCATATTTTATGATAAAGTGAAAAAAATCAAGCATTCAACAAACTTTCACGCCAGCTCCCTAATAGGGTAGACAGGGAGAACGGTCACGCACCACGATCCTTACATACCTGCCTTGCCTCCTCCACATACCTCACTCTCTGCTTAGTTCCAGAATTACCCTCGGGTTCCCTACGTTGATTTTATCAAGGGTCACAACTCACAAGTGAGTAAGATGGTCGCAGTCGATCCTAGAAAAGGGAGGAGCAGCGGCGGGGAGATGGGGAAGGTCCAGGTGTAATCATATATAGTCAGCACACATCTGTCGGGTCATTAAACACCCAAAATATAACTTGGCGCTCCTTCGACTCCCAACTGAGAACTTTAACGACAGTATCATAATGAATAATTAAGAGAGAATGGCGCTGCTTATTGCCACATAAAACTAAGTCTGCGCATAATTTAACTGTTTCCCGCCGACGCAGGCCAAACTCGGACGGAAAATGAAAGTGTCCAACATATTGGTATCATTATCAAAACATGAGAAGAGTCTCTACAGGGGTATCCACACGACTATATAACTTAAGTTATGACTTAATATTTAAAAATCTCGTTTCATGTATTTTGTATTAATCTCCGAAGCTACACGACCGTTTTTTGTGATATTTCACTCAGATTAGCTGTGCGCAGAAGACGGTATCATGTGAGCTACCTCCGCGGTGGTGCCGGTCCGTCACGGCTGTAATGCAGCATGGCACGATCTCTTTACTGGTTTGTTTGTTTCTTATGAGGGACCTACTGCTGGTGGTGATATTATTGCATAACAGTTCATCCGACTATAGAAGTCTTTGTTGTATTCTAGTTTAACCAGACAATAGAGGGGCAGAGACCCCCCCCCTGTCTCACTTTTCCTGCCGATGGAATTCCATAAATAATCTGGAACATCTCGTACCACATCATTTATGGGCATAGCCTATAGTGATTATTTTTGGGCCAAGGAGGGAAACGGGATACTCCCCTCTCTAGTAGGGCGGTCATTTGTTCTATTCTTGTCTATGGTTAGCATTTATTTTTAAAATATTCACTGTTATAAACATATTAACGGAACTTTCTGAGACGCCGGCGACACCTACACGTGATGAGAGATGAACGTCGTCTGACGGTCCACAGTGGTCCAAGTCGAGAGACCTTGAACGTGGAGAGATTAGAAATCAAGAGCATTGATCAGTGTAGCGGTGCATCAACAGACATCGATCCCAGGGCTGTGTGTGTGTGTCGGTGTCGGTGGCCACGCGACGTCCGGACAAGGCGGCTCTTGATTGACGGTAGGGTGACAAGAATTGCCACGAATTAGAGAACAGAATAACTTTAGGTTTTTAAGTTTTATTAATTTCACAATATTAATTATAAATATATTCCATGTTAGTGTATGTATGTGTCCAACCACCCTTCTTTAAATACTTATAGCATTCGGACATAAAATTGGCATTTTTAGGGGACTTTACTTCATGAGTGTTGTTGATTGAATTCAATTTGTAGAGTCACAACACATGTCATATGACTGTAACATTGGGTAATAGAAGTGATATTTTTGTATATTCGACAAAGTAAAGATCAATAGCATTATCCCGGGACCCCAAGACTATAGAAATCGTCAACGATACAAAGTGAATGTTCCAAAACATTACAAACATTTGGCCCTGTTGAGATTCATATGCAGAATCTACAAACCACCCCAATGCCAGGGTTATCAGGAGTGATCTCGTTTTATTTTTTTTGATGGCTAGGTGTGTTTGATTGTTAATCCGTTACCTCACAAATTTTAAAGTACTTATTATTTTTATAATAATGTCGTCCCAGCTGAATTACATTACTGTTACTAATCTAGAGCGGCCATCTCTATTGAGATATGCCTGATACGCAGGACATACTATAGTGCACGTGTGTTGTCGCAAACACAAGTGCACTCTCTAGTCTCCCATTCTCATATTCCAATGGGACGACAATCCGACACGACCGGGAAGGAATCAGGTGCAGTGCCTACGGCTTAACGTACGCTCCGTGGCACTTGAATATAACACCGGACCGTTTTTAGAAATTGAAAAAACACTTTTTTTGTTTGGTACAACCCGAGATTTGAACCCGGGACCTGTTCTGTGGTTGAACATGCCTACCAGGAGGCAGTCTTTATTTATAAATAAATTCATTGTCACCCCATGACTCACGTAGCCCAACAGGTTTAGTAGGTCGGTTTGTAACGAACAGGTACTCACTACGCACGAGACCATCTCTCCACCTGTCCCCACTTTACGCTATTAATGAACCACCACCATTCATATCTATTTCCTACCTAACTATAGCCTTATCCTATTGCTATAAGAGTTATTATTCTGTCCGCGTATATATTTATTTATCTACAAATATTACCGTTTTTTAATTCAGCTCGAACTAATATAGCACTTATATCTAGAGTATTTAGTGGTATATTTGATGAGATTTCATTAGAAACACTTTCGTTGACAGATATAGTGATAAAAACAGTTGTAATTCATACTTATCGACTTATCATAATCGGACCAGCGCCGAATACGGTAAACCATTTCATATATTTTCTCGTTTACTAAGCAACGAGAGTAGAATTTTTTATACTAACGACTGCCATAGATAATAAGTTTTCATTTTCATTTTGGTTCCATGAACATCAGAAAGGTTTAGTGGTCAATTCGAGTGTTTATATATTATGGCAATAAGGATATGTCATTGGTTTACGAAAATGCAAGATACACGATTTCATATGGAATTGCCGTTCAAAAGCATCCGAGATTGTACATAAACATACTGTTTTGATTGACTTGGCACCTTTGAACCTTACGCGCATGGTTTAAGTAGTTTTTACAAAGTGCATAATGTCAAAATTGCATATCTCTTACACGGACGGTTTTGAAACGTTGATTGTTAACCCATTTGATCCTAATTATCAGGGGCCACTGGAAACAAATCTGGTCCAGGACCGACGGCCTGACTTGCTGCCGGAGACACAGAGGTATAACACCGCCAACGAGTACAGACTGTTATTAAAAATTGAAAAGTCCCAATATTTTTTTTTGTAACATGGTAATCACTAGACCACGAGGTAGTCAAAGACTAAGATTGTACTAGGTGGATTGAAAAGTACCCGGCCTAACACAGATTCATTCAATTCTAAAAACAAATCTACCCACACTGGTTAGTTCAATTCAGACTAGTTAATTGTGTGAAGTTCGAAACGTGTGCGATAATTAGTCGTTTAGTGTGTGCGATTTTTATATTATTTTTTAACAAAGCAATCGGACATAGTTTCTACAAATGGAGCGAATCGAGCAGCGTGCCGTCATTAAGTACCTCCATAAGAAAGGGCTGTCACCGAAAGCCATCCATGATGATACCTTAGAAGATTCTCTCTGTCTTATTCATCTGTCAAAAATGGATAGCAGTATTCAAGCGTGGTCGAGAGAATGTAAATGATGAACCCATCTCTGGAGGGCCTTCGACGTCTATTACTTACGAAAATATTTAAAAAGGACTTGATTTAATTATGGGAGACCGCAGACTAAACATTAAAGAGATAGCTGAGTTTTTAGGCATCTCTTGTGAACGAACTCAGAACATCATAGGCAACGAATTGGGTTTCCACAAGGTGTCTCGGAGGTGAGTTTAGTTGCACAAAAAGGAAGCGATTGACTATTTCACGTGGCAGTTTGAACTTATTTGAAGCCAAAAGCGAAGAAAAATGGGTTCATTACTGTACGTCAGAAACAAAGCAACAATTGAAACAGTAGAGAAGGCCTGGTTCACCACCCCATAAAAGTGTAAGGCGATTTTTTTCGGCAAATAAGGTAATGGCTTCGGCATTCTGGGACGATTCGAAAGGTGTGATTAGGATTACTTATCTTTATCAGGGGTCAGACTGTAAATTCTGGTTACTGCTGTGTCTTACTACGTCGTATATTAGAGGAAATAAGAGAAAGGCGTCCAGGAATGCTCCGAAGAAAAGTCCTGTTTCATCAAGGTAACACCCGTGTCCAGTCAATAGCTGAAATCCACAGCTTTGGCTGTGAGCTATTACCGCATCCGCCTTATTCACCTGATCTTCCGTTTTCTGATCGTCAGACAATTTTCTGTTATGGGAGGTCAAAGATTTTCGACAAACGACGAGGTCAAAGCAGCAGTAGACGCATATTTTGACTGTAAGGAAGAATCTTTTCTTTTCAACGGTCTAAATGCTCTAAATGTTAGATGGCAAAAGTGTATTGAACTTGATGGTTGTTATGTAGAAAAATAAAAATGAGGCTGATTTAGTATGTATTTATTTTCTTGGTTGCGACGAATACTTTTCACTAGAATGTACTGTGTTCGTGCTACGCATAAACAAAACACTTTCACAATACCTTGAAAGGGCTAAGTTGAGATCACCAATTTAACGTTTTCTACAAGAAAAACCGCACTGGATCTGCATAACTGTACATGCTGAGCTCACTAGTGTCAACTGAGTCTTAGCTCTCTCAAACGTGAATCACATTGTGAAGAAAATAGGTTCACTTAGCAAGCCCCATTCTTCTAGGTAGGATTTACCAAACCAGACATATGCGATAAAGTACAAAATTACTCAAACATTTATTGTCGAAGAGTACAAGTACAGGCAAGTAGTAGGGCCACCTGATCATAAATGATTATCAGGTGCAACTGACAAACGAGATCAATTAGATAGAGACTTGGCCGCTAAATGTGAGCCATTTAGCAGCCAAGTCTCGGTCCCACATATCGACACTGGCAACACACACTGGTCGGACATTTTCGACTTAAGGCACTGGGGTATGTTGGACGTAAAGATATTCTTAAGCTTCCCGGATGTTCCCCAACCGAGTTGGATTTGGCCATCAACCACTTTCCTGAACTACCTAACCGAACAGTTTGTCCCAGGTACTACCAACACCTTAAAATACTGAGTTTCCCACGTAAACTGCTATAGATATCACGTAAACATTGGATACTACTGTCGTCTTATCCAAGTTCGTTATAAGACCTACCCGCCGGGAAACTCTGTCGAGGTCTCCTAGCATCTTGTTCAAGTCCTGCAGCGATTCTGCCGTGACCACGATATCATCGGCGAATCGAAGGTGAGTAATTTATTCACCACTGATATTGATGCCAAGCATTTTCCAGTTGAGAAGCTTGAAGACATCTTCCAGTGACGGAATGAACAGTGTCGGAGAAATTACATCTCCCTGTCTTACACCTTTCTGCGGCTGGGTTAGCTTCGAGCTCTGATCCTGTATTCGAACGGACATTGTGGCTTTCTTGTACCTTGGCCGCCGTTCTTCGTTCGACTGATTGTGCTGCGGGGTCTTCACTTTCCCAACGCATATACAACGGTATATTATTTACTATTCACCGGTCTAAGAGAGTCGATTTTTGCTGTCATCAGTACCTATTTCGAATCGGCCGGCTCGGCAGCGTTCAAAATTGGCCCTACCTCTTTAAAAAGAGCTAAATTGCTAAATTTTAAACATCACTATTGATCTTAAACAGCACTGTCGCAATTCTATCTTGCCTTTTGACAAATGTTTATTTTTACGATGACCAGAAATAAAATATCAACAGTGTGTATTTAACACTTAATTTGACATTTAGTAGTACATATCGCATTTTGTAACCTCATGGTCACATGGTTATGAACATTCATATTATTGCATAATAATTTATACGTCGTGAACTGTTTCATTTAGTCGTGTAAAAGAATGTATACTGCAGCAAAAGTAAAAATGTAGGGTAAAGGTGTGTGTGCAGTGCTGAATGGCGAATACCCACAAACACTTCCGCGACTGGCACCTAAAGCGAGATGAGGTGATCCCAGACTATTATTTATCAGTCAGTCCCCAAAAAAATTGTCATAAATATTACTGGAAGTAAACAAACATAGGTTAATCATAGTGATGTCCCTTATAATAACAAAAAAAATATCATTACGCATAGTGAATATCATGTAATCATTTATCTACTTCTCCGTGTTGCAGTGCAAGCTGGGCTTAAGCTGGTTGCCCTCTCTTTTCCTTGGCCTGTATAAGACATTGCATTCTTATCACCTGTCCTGTTTTGACTAGGGAGGGAAATTGGAATTACTTCTTGGTCCTCCTATTTTCTAATTAACTAATTAACTAACTTTCTAAAAACTAAAACAGTTTTAGCTTTTCCCTCGGGCCCCCTGAGATCATATCAAAGGACCGAAACAGGTTTCCGGTGTCCTTGCTGGACAGCAGTAGCAGCGGTGGCTCGTTTCTTTCTCGTTTCCATTTACTTCACCGTGAACCCAAACACCTCTTTTTCTTGTTTTTTTTTCACCTCGTTTGGGTTCACCTTGTGCTGCTGAGCCTCATCGACACAAAGCATGAACGATTATAGAGAACCTATAGGATTATGAGCGAATCTAGATTAGCTGATCACTTACGTTAGTTATGTTTAGCAAAGAATGTTGACAGAAAAGCAAATATCTATTCTTCGAAAATAATTCTCGATACAAATATCGTGACGTCTGTTTGTCCATCAATCAATCGAGTGCCAATAAAAGTAAACTCATTGTTCGAGCATTAGATGTTAAGAAAGCTGTTTCTTTGTAAGGGTCATCATATTCCACCAAGCTTTCATTTCCTGCTAGTTTCTCTGTGAGATCTGCGCCATATTGTATTAAATATTAACAAATAAAAACCAATCTAGATCTACCTGCTACGACGTAAGGTATACACATTGTACATTTTCTTGTTCACTATTTTCCTTGGGAATAAACTGAACAAGTCCAAGTCGGATTCGCAAACCGTGTTCCGTACCATCCGTAGTTATGATTATGAAAGCTCCTAAAATTAGCCAAACTACATTGAATTCATACAAAATTAGTGCAGGGACACCTTTACTCATTTTGTATGGCACAAATATAACTTTGTAAGGGTGTTTCCGTGATACAATTCTAATTTACCAATTTATGGATTTCTTCCTGTATTTGTGATTGCAATCATTGTTCTTGCCAAATTCCGGATAAAAAGGCTTATAGGTCCTAGATCTAGTTCCCGTGCAATTTGTTAAATATGCACATGAACGGCTGCATACTTTCATTGCATTGGCTCAGAAGTATGAATTGCTTTGTGCTTCTGGAAGCATCCCTTGGGATTGCATATATTTGACATAAATTTGAGCTTGATCATTTCTTACGATCGTGCGTTCCTGGGTAAAGAAGGGGTCCTTACAAGAATGTGTTCCCGCAAATGTCCAGCTATGCATCACGTACGCAGATGACTTGGCATCGCGGAGCGCGCCGGTCGATGGGTTGAGACAGCTCACTGAATGTTGTGAATGCCATGTTCAAGCTCATGAGTTGAAATACAACCCCAAGAAGAGTCAGTGCATGGTCTTTGCGACTGGCAGTAATTGTCCTTCGCTTGTGCCCCCTATTATTTTGGATGAAGTGACTCTGATGAGAGTTGATGAGTTTAAATATCTGGTCCACGTGATAACTGCCTACCTAAATAATTGTGAGGATATTGAACGGGAGCGGAGAGCGTTATCTATTAGAGCGAACATGCGCCCCCGCACGTTTGCTCGTTGCTCTAAACATGTAAAAGTGACTTTATTTAATTCTTATTGCATGTCACACGAGTAGCCTGTGGGCGAGTTTTACTCAGGGAAAGTTGTCCTGTGAATCGCTCCGCATCCAATATAACAATATAATAACGCGTTCCGGGTGTTGGTGGGGCTGCCTCGTTTCTGTAGTACGCGGGCGATGTTCGCAGAGGCGCGGGTGGATAGCTTCTGTGTGACCATCCGCAAGAGTTATGCCACGACGCCCTGCAGGGTGCGGGCAGCCCCCACCCCGTTTCGGCTATGTTGGCCGACAGACTTGACTGTACTTATTCGATTCACTGTAGGTTGGTTCATAGGATTCATGTGGGAATAGTCGGGTTTTGATTGTCGTAATTGTTAATTACTTAGTATTAATTACGTTTCTTAATATTATTATTATTATAATAATTATATTAAATAAGCAGAGAGCCACTGGATGCAAGTGGCCAGGGACCAGGGAGGGAATGGTTATTATAATAACATAGTTTGAAGTTCATTACTAACAATGTGGGCGTTTTGTTGCCTATTGCATTAAAAATAAATAAATAAAGTTACAGAACCCTAAATACTCGACCCACATAGAAAGACTTTGTTAATAATAAAATAAATAACAAATTCTATGATAACATTAAATCTTACTGAATGATTGACTGACGGACAACGCACTTGTGAAACTTGAAATTTGGTACAGAGGTTCTTATACGACGTAGGCACCAAGAAATGATTATTTTTAATTTATTTATCACTTTTGTTGTTATCACTTTTGTTGTTATCACTTTTGTTGTTATCACTTTTGTTGTTATCACTTTTGTTGTTATATAATTTTCACAATTCCATAGAAGTCGTCTACCGTTTGAACAAGAGGCCCTGATGATGATGACATTCCAAGTGCACGACGTCGTAAATGTTCCACAGTCATCACGTACTTGGCTGCTGCTACACTTGCTTGTCGTGGGAACACGAGCGACGAAATAGCCGACGGTCATTAGTGTATGTTATACAAAGGAAAAGTAGGGGAATGTCAAGTAATGAACGTCGTCTGTTAAATCTAGCACCGGTTCAACCCTAGCCCTGTGCGGAGAAGAACCGGCGAGACAAACTCAGCGGGTCTCTTCAATAAACAAATTACTAATACACAACAAATTTACTAATAATATAATATATAGTAGAATCATGTATATAGGTTGGAAGAAATAATTAATACGAGGAAAGAACATATTGGTATCCTTAAATATCAAATAAGAGATTAGTATTGGCTCACTTAGGAAGAAGTTAAAACAATGCATATTGGAAGGAAATAACTAAAAAATAAGAAGAAAATAACTACCTATTAAAATAATCCGTTATGATAATTATAATTATATTTTGTTTCTTATTTTTATGTTATGTAAAGGTCACGAAATGAAAAAGCTATGGAATAAGTCAACTTCGATTCTTGGCTGTCGCGTTTAATGGTTTATGAGTTACCGATGGCCCATCGGACAGGAGAATGAAAGGAAGGCAAGGCATCTGCATCACAACTATGGTCGTCAGTAGTAGTCAAAACTCCGTCACATCTCGTTTGCCTCTCTTTAGTATAAAAATTATATTTGCATGCCACAGGAGCTTTGGGCCGAAACCGCGGAGGACTCGAATAAAAACCACCTCATGCGTTCTACGCCTAACACGAGTTCCGCGCTTGCCGAATATATTGTGCAATGACACTACTTTTCAAATCGTGAAGAGGCATGCTCACTTGTCAAGTCTTATTTGACGGCATGTGAAGGTCAAAACACACCGGTCAGTCCAAAGCTGAACTTTGGCCTCGAGAGAAACCCCTTGACGTGTTGGTACTCAGTAGTCATTTTGCGTTAGAAATTTGTTGAATATTCTACTGTCGCAGCTGGTAGTTAATTGATCACCTCATTATGGAGCTAAATGCATATAAAGGTCACGAAATGAAAAGGCGGTGGTCTATGGATGAGTCGAAATAAGGATTTCTGTGCCGGTTATGAAAGTTTTCAATGTGTAATCCACATAAAATATAGCCTATATTTGAAACTTTAACTTTTTCACATTAATATCTTATGTTGAAAATTTCAATAAAATCGGCACAATAGTTTCGAAGATTAGCCGCAGAAAAAAACCTGACGATAGATTTTTATATAATACTAAATACACTCGGCGACATCACCCGGATGACGCGTCGTTAGCTAGTCTATAGTAATAATAGTCATAAAATATTCTTCGGTTATAATTTTCACACGCACATGTATCAGAGCGCTAACAAGGTGTACATTATGGCATTTTGTTCGTCGTTGGTTACGTTCATACAAAATAATTTGTAATGTGGAAACAGCAACCAGTGGCGGACTATAGTCGGGCAACACGATATCTTAGGAATGAAGTGTTTACTCTGCAGACGAGCACGTAATAGGAAAACGTTTTTGTTGTGACGCGCTTTCGGGCTTGTAAAGCCTACCTTTATCGAGCGCGTATCAATAAAATAAATACTGTACTGCTGTAATGCACTGCGTAGTACATTTTTGAATAAATACTTCTTTAGGTGCGTTAGGGAAAGTGATGAGAGTAATTGTTCACTATGCGCGCGCACACTGTCGCGAAAAACCGACACCCTGAATATGTGTATGTAGTTATAGACGACATTTTAGTTAAAACCGACACCCTGAATATGTGTATGTAGTTATAGACGACATTTTAGTTAAAAAAAATTAAAAGGCTATATGTTTTATAATAAAACTTTAAGTGCATTAAATACCTTTATTGTATTGTTACTATCGTTTTTCCTACATACTTAGTAATAGAGCGTTAGAATAATGCGAAGGATGAAATGTTTAAAAGCACTTTTTATTTAGTTTATATTATTTTGTTAGTGACTGACGCCAAAGAAGTATAACTTCTAACGCGTTTCTACAATAACATAGCCAACAGTAGTGGGTCCCTCTGAAAAAAAACACATTTGCTTTTTTACAATTTGTTGGGAGAAATAGTTTTAAGCAATGATATCAGTCTGTATGGGATTTGTTGGTGATAACGCCTGAGATTATCTTTAGGTGCCACATATCCTTATATGAGCGCGAGTGCAATCGACTGCTTATAGTAAGGAAACTCGGATCTGTAATCCGGGACTCTGATCCATGACTTCCTTTAACATAAAAGCAGCAGAACACTTGAGGGGGTACCTAGCACCTAGGGCACCTAGGGTGACTAGGGGCGATGAACCCGATAAGATTATTTATAGTTATTTTAAATTATTATCCTGAAGAAGAAGGCTAAGAATGAGACTATCTAGATCAGCTAAAGGAGAAGGCGTAATTCGCGTCGTCAATATGAGGCGCTGGAAAGAATGTCGAAGTACAGGATCATGTGGAAAAAAGAACTCCACTAACAAGAGCTCTGTTATTAGATAGAAATATAAAGTCGCTTAAAAGTTTCAAGGTAAATCGGTGAAAAGGTTTAAGATTCCATACGATGTCACGGGCAACGGCTAGTGCTATGTAGTATGTAACAGACTTGTTATAAATTATTATCTTACTTAAACAGATTATTACTGCAAATGACTTCAAGTTTCATTTCAACAGTAATGAACGCTTATGTACATTTAATACTATGTTCACAAAATTAATACACGCGACTTAATCACATAACAATGCTTATATAACGACAAAAGTCGATATTAATCTACGCCGATAAAACTAACATATGTACATCATTATAATGTAATTGCCTATTGATTGTAGTGCGAGAGACGACAACTGCTAGGCACGGCTCATTGTAAGAGCCGAGTTACTCGTACTATTTAAGCCATGAAGGAATGTTTTGTCTTTTAACGAATATTGCACTATTTCGACATTCGACGAGGCATGTAATTTACATGCCATGTCTGTTTACATGCCTCTTTTGTAAAATTTAGTTTAATTTTTTTAAATTTAGTAATAAAATTAATCAAATTGAGGATATTGGTCAAGTAAATATGAAGTTTTATTGGTTTTATCCGATAAGTGCTTGTAATATAATATGTTCTTTTTCTTAGAAATATTTAAAAATTTTCGAGGAAACATTATTTTTATATAAATACGTCATAGTTAAAATATTTATATTGCTTTCTATGAAAACTCATGACATGAAACCCGACAGCACATCTCTCACTTTACGGTGATATCATTTGGACAGGACTTCCCGGTCGTGCAGCCCCATTTCAACTGCAATAGAACATGAACTAGCTCTTACGAAAATGTGACGTTACTAATTACAGTGACTGTAGACTGTAAATCGCTGGAGCATCAAAATCGGAATGTGTTACACGATCGATATCGTAATTAATCTCATGAGGACTTATTGACAATGATAATAGCCAAACGATCCATATTTGTCATGCACGGGCTCTTGGACTAATAGAAACTGTTCTCCATTAATGACACGTGTGTGGCGGATCATTTGTGTGATAAGTTAAACAGTTCAGAGCAGGTTTCATTTTATTTAGGGTACGGCGATTAAAGAATGTTTACTTCAAAACTACTTCAGTATGTTCAAAAGCTTTGGACATCCGGTACTTATAATGCAGACTTGGAATATTAATAATAATAATAATAATTTGTGGACTTATCAGACCACGTTGGCCATGTTCAAAGTACCTGCGTAAATGACTTGTATTGCAGGTTACTAGACAATGGTTATTTTATAAGCGTAACAATTTTTTTTTATTTAAGATTTTTATCATACAAATACACACAGGTATTATTACATATATAAACATTCTTGATCTGGATTAGAACCTGTAAGCTCCAGCATGATACGCTCGGCACACCCGTTTACGGTGCCACTGCGCCTATCAGTCGCCTCGAGCATGAGTTCAAAAATAGTCTTTATAAGTCCAAAGCCTAACATAAGCTCCTCACCATAATGGTCAACACCGCTGATGCAGGCTACTCACTGCAGTCTTGTTGAAGAGTAATGGTGATAAAAGTCTTCTTTTTTTGTTAGCACGGGAAAGCGCATTTACGCGCCGACGCCAACCCTGGATGGGGTACAGTGGTGTGTGGGGCTCGCCGCACGTTACAGTTTCCAATAGCACGAAAGCAACGGCGTGTGAAATTGCCGCCGTTGCCGCTTTTTGTGAGGCGCCCCGGAACTACAATTCATCAGAGCACCGCGGCGGCTAGTCAGTCCTTCTCCATAGAAGAGTTGCCCCCCACCACAGGACAACCCCATCAACTTTCGGACTGTGCAATGGGGAGAGATACCCATACCCGCCCCTTGCCCCGTTCTCAAAAGCCTCCTCCTGTGGCTCTTTAGCTCCCTCTTCTTCTAAGAGGGTACAGAGAGCACACCCCTCTGTTCAATTGGCTTCGCCTAGGTTCATCTCAGGCTACTGAGACCAAGAGCCTCACTAAGACTTGAACAATGGTGGGTATGACAATGTTCATCCACTAAGTTCTTCCGCTAAGCCTTAAACACTTAATCGGACTATCGCCAGGGGTGGGTGTAAAAATGGAGGCCAGTACGGTCAGATCACAGTTTTCCCGCAGATGGGAGAAGACGCATATGATTAGTACAATATACTCCTTGTTACTATCGACGGCTAATCATGTATAAAGTTGTTTTTGTCCTAACAGTTGTTTATGTAATAAAATTACTAAATATATCATTACCGAGTTAATTGAGCGTTTGGAAAAATACGTTCGCTTTCTAATGAACAACTTCCTTCATTTAATAATTTAATCGAACAGATGTATGTAGTCGTAAATATGAATAAAATTGTGAACAGGTTTACTTCACTTAGAACATCGAAGCTTTCTGTTCCTTCGAGTGATCCGTCTCCGTACTGCATCGTATTCTATTAAAGCGGTTCTCAAAGTGTGAGCAAAGAGTACGAAGGTACACTTTACACCTGTATTGGGTTTATTTTTTTTCACACTTTGATATCATTGTATTGTACATTGTACATATATTTTTTTTTGAAGTCGATAATCATAAATTAAATGTATAATTATAAACAACTAGTGATCCGCCCCGGCTTCGTCCGAGAGTAGAACCTTCCTCGAGAATTCGTCTATCCCTTGGTGTGGGATAAAAATTCATTTAGTAGGTTATGAGAATACCGATCACAAAGACACACAGCTTTTAAGCCCTTTTTTCTAATATGTATAGTTAATCACCACGTAATCTTTTTTATAATGAAATATTTTCAATTAAATACGACGTAAATGTCGTTTTCATTCTTTTTAGGCAGCGCTTCACCCCAGCGACCTCACCCGAGCAAATACTAGGTCATTAAAGCAAGCCGACTATACTCCCTAAATAATGACACAAAATCCATGTTGTAGGACTTATAGTTTTGTAGTTAATACGATATAGGTCTTTTCGTTTCTTTCCGGTTTCGTGGACAATTCCGACCTGTAGGTAAGTTTGAGAGCCTCTGCCCTAGTACATAAGCCATGCTGTTACACGGGGAAGGGACAACTCCCGAGGCATCAGTCATTTCGTTTTTAGCATACGAATGATACCGCTCATCGTGCAACAGGCGTAGACAAATTACATAACATTAGTTACTAGTTTATTTATGCATATGTTATAGTCAAACACGGAGACTCCGCCACTCCTAGGTGTGACTAGTCACACCTCTTTGTCTAGTTAAGTCTCAGGTCTGATATAAGCTGTGATAAAGTCCAAACAATTTATGTTTTGCAATCTTTGACAACTTTTAGTCAAACTTAGGAATACCTAACTTTTTTTGTCAAGCATCGAAAGTTAAATAAACGGAAAATATTCAAAATGAATAGATAAGTTTACGCGAACCGCAAGTGTAAATGGTTTTAGAACTTATGCTGTGGTAGCAAAGATGGTCCATACAGCATCATCGGGTGGCTACGGGTGCTCGTCAGACCACGGAGACGAGGTTTGGAGTCGAAAGACGGACTGACCCTTCACTATCTCGCAGATGGGAGAAATGCGTGCCGAAATGAGATTGTTTATAATAGCTAATTTAACAATTATCATCATGGCCAGATCCGGATGTTTCTATCGGTCTCTGTTGTTTGATCCTGGGCGGATACGGTGACACGTCGACGCCACAGTACTTGCAACGGAGGACCAATTTTTACCGCTCACTTTGTACTAAACACCATTTATTACTTTACAATTGACAATCGTATGTGAATCAAGGACAACATATGTTTACGCCTGAATTGGAAGGGGGGAACGATTCCCCCCAGTCATGATAGCTCAACGAACTCTTCCATCCCCATGATAATGCAAGGCCACCTTTCGTTGCTCCGCGTGGGTTTCCCCCTCGTTAGAGAGGAGGGCGAGGTCCCCGCATCCAAGATATAATAGTAACTTTTACTAATCTAAATAACGTAACTATCGGGATGCATCATTCCAGCTACCGAGCACGATCTCACCTAGACGTCGCCCGACGTGTCTTCTAGTAAACGATGAAACTGCAAGTTTTGTGGATGACATGACCGACAGGTCATTGGTCATGCCCAATTCCGCTACAATGCAGCAATGGAGCTGTTATAAAAGTGTGAAGCGCACCTTTACGACTTATGTCATAGGAACGTAAGTAGGTAATCAGACTAAGTCTGTCACAATCGAATATTTTAATTGCGAATGTCGCTGGTAATTAGCAGTAAGGTTGTGTCGATCGCCCGCGGCGCCCTCTATCCTATTATTACGTCTACACATTCGCGAGTGCGCGAGACAAAGCACTTTCATAGATAAAGCGGAGTACACGACAAATGCGTGTCTAATTTTATATTCGCGGCCACGGAACTGCTACAGCGACGGACTTACGGACGCTTAGATTGGAGGATATTATTTGACATTGAGAAATTTGAGTTTTAGATATACGAGTTTTACTAACTTTTGTTAATATTACTTTAACAGAATTCTGGGGATTCCGGACCATGATTCTTGTTAAGTGGCCAATACGTAGAGATTTTAAAGTACTTCTTTTGTTGTTATAATATAATCATTTACATTTTATTCTTTTTATTAATTTGTTTTCGCAACAAAATAGATTGCGAGAACCGAAATTCTGTACTTTTCCTTGTGTGTGCACGTAATAAATACGATATATGTATTTTAAAACAATAGTTATCTTAAATGTTAAGCTAGAAAGTAAAAGTACAACATTCATTATTTGATTACAATTATGTTATTGTTACATTAACATATTTACTATCAAATGATTATGTTAATGAAACAGTATTCTCTTTTAAAAAATTTATATTAATTAAATTTAAACATATTATAAATTGTTTGTATTGAATGTATGAATATAACACAATTTTTTTAAATCTTTTATCTAGCGACTGCCAAAGTCACTGAAGTAAAACTAAAGCTTGGTTTTCCTAGTGAAACAGTGCCGTCATAAAGCAACCGTAACATTGCGACAAAAGACGTCTCTGGAGCGTTGACAACGTAAACAGATTTGCACGGTTTCCTAACAAATCTGCTTGTTGACGTACCACTCCTACCGGCACCGCTTACTAAAGAAACTAAAGTTAGTCAGAGGTAATTACATGCTGCAGTGCAGTGGAATTAGGCCGGCATGACTGGGGGGGTACCTCTTGCTCAGGTGATACCGCCGTAAATTGACATCTGCGGTGTCACGTTTCATGCGGTTTGTAAGTAGCCAGTGGCCCATTGCGTGAGTGTGGGGGGCCGCGCATCGTCATAGTAATAATGCTGATGTTCATGGGCGTAGTAGATCCGATTGCTCGTCTGTCGCCCTATACTAAAAAAAATAAGCCATTTGCTTTTCATTCTTAGCAGCGGTGTGTCACGCTAATTATTTATCATCGAAACAGTTTGTAGGCCTCCATTTAACGGTTACTCTTGTTAACATATTAAACGGGATTACAGTTCATTAACATAGTTTTTGAGTGATATTTTATTTATTTCGTTTCCCAATCGATATCAGTAGTTACCGAAGTAATATTACGTGATGTAATATGGGCAATAATTTATAAATAACATAATATTTAGAGTAGGCGCATATATCAAGTACTTCCATTAAACTCGGTAACAGTTGTAAGAAATGTAAACAGCTGTAAGAAATATAAACAGCTGTAATATATAACGTATGCGTAATGGTGGTAGGTATTATTTATGCTTTTGGAGAAAGCATTAAGTTAATTAAAATTTAATCAACATCAGGGTCAGACTGCTGAATGCAGCGGTGTTTTTGATTATACACAAAAATATTAAAAAATATCAAATAATCACTAACTGTAACTCCTCAGATGATATTCATTGCTTTGCCGTTGATTTATGGTGGTACGGGGATACGTGAGGGAATATTTATCAGTCATGGTATAATTTACGGTATTACTTAGCTTAACACGTAGCACAATAGCCAAATCGCAAATTTTAACCGGACTGTCGAGTTTCTGAAGTGACTGCATTAAGAGTCATAACGTAAAAATTACAAGCTTGGCTTTAGTCCCAGCTTTGAGCTTTGAGAACTTAGCAATAGTGCGGTATTTGGGCTCGATAACCAAAAACATTTTATAATTTTGTTATAAAATGTTCTGTGTGGCGAGGGAGAACTTTGAAATCAGTTATTACCCACGGGAAGGTGCCTAACCTGACACGAAATAACGGCCACCTCTTGTAATTTATGCAAGTAATTTGTGCAGTTGTCAGATCCACACTGCCCATAGACAAGCGGTGAAGTCATGAAACACATCTCTCGTTGTACGAATGTTTGCAAGGGTCAGTAGTCACCAATGGGTACCGACTGCTAAACACCTTTTTATAGTATAAAGCAAACCGTTTATGAGTATACGGTGGCCCATTGGAGAGGAGGAGGAAATGATGACAAAGTATCAGTATAATTATGTGGATGTTCATGATTTGCCTAACTATACTATAAAAAAGCTGCAGTCGGAGTTTTTTAATGAACCCACGGCCATAGACATCAATATGTCTGTGGTGTCGGCCAAATGCGGTATAGCACTACGTCCTTAAACTACTTCTACCTAAATGTTATATCCTGTCACACACGTAGGCAAAACGAAATTCTGCCCTAGACATGACGAATTATAAAGATGTTTACGTGTCTCTATAGATATAACTGTATAACATGACACAAACGACGCGGAGAGCACATCTACCGTTAGCAAATTTAACATATTTGAATATAGAACTCATCGGTTTTGACCGTGGGTAAGACAACAATTAGTTCCACGTGTTACTACTTTCGCACGGCACCGTTTTTAAGTTTACTTGATCGGCCGTAGAAAATCTTCGCTTAAAAAAAAATATATTTATATTTCGCAATTATTTGTGAATTTTAAATGTCTTGTTTCTTCTTAGCTATGTTACTGTATTGAAACAGCTGCATTGGATTGTATTACAGTTTATTTTGAACTGTATACTGGCCCGCGGTTTTGCCCAAGGTTAAATGTAGATGACTACTGACGCCCATAAACTTCCGCATTATTATAATGCAAATGCAGTGTCGTCCCTTCCTTCTCCCTACAATGGGCTGCTCACAGACCAAACGAGACGCGCCTAAGCTGTCATTTTACTGGGGTAATTAGATACTGAATTATATAATTAGCCAAGTAAATGTGTGTTGCTTATGATGATTAGCAATTACCATGGTAAATTTCCCGTCGGGCAGAGTAAAAGAAATTGTGAGAACGTGCAGACGGAAACGTTGATACAGATGTTGAGTTCCGCAACAAATTATATTTGTCGCTGTTACATTATCTAATGCGGGCTCTGGTCTCGGGTTCCATACGTGTAGTGGTCGACAGGTGTGGCATTAGATTCAGAAGATACAGATGTTGAGTTCCGCAACATGTTATATCTGTAGCTGCTACATTATCTAATGCGGGCTCTGGTCTGGGGTTCCATACGTGTAGTGGTCGACAGGTGTGGCATTAGATTCAGAAGATACAGATGTTGAGTTCCGCAACATGTTATATCTGTAGCTACTACATTTTCTAATGCGGGCTCTGGTCTCGGGTTCCATACATGTAGTGGTCGACAGGTGTGGCATTAGATTCAGAAGATACAGATGTTGAGTTCCGCAACATGTTATATCTGTAGCTACTACATTATCTAATGCGGGCTCTGGTCTCGGGTTCCATACGTGTAGTGGTCGACAGGTGTGGCATTACATTCAGAACATGCAGATGTTGAGTTCCGCAACATGTTATATCTGTAGCTGCTACATTATCTAATGCGGGCTCTGGTCTCGGGTTCCATACGTATAGCGGTCGACAGGTATGGCATTAGATTCAGAAGATACAGATGTTGAGTTCCGCAACATGTTATATCTGTAGCTGCTACATTATCTAATGCAGGCTGCGGAAATTGGGCCGGTACGTCTGGGGATACATATCTCAGTCACATAAAAGCGCCGTAAATTGACATCTTCAGTGTCGCGTTTCGTGTGGTTTGTAAGTAGACCATTGGGTTCAACGCATCGGTACAGTAATTATGTTCATGGGCGTCGGTAGTCATAAAAAGGGTTCGATTTTCTCGTTTGTCCACCTACTCTCTTTAAAATAATGCATCCTCGCGAACCTCTTGGAGTAAACACTTATGAAAACCAATGCATTACAACTGGAGCAATTTTTTAACGTTTCCTAAAGAGTAAACTCCAAAAAAATCCCTAGTAGGCCTAGTTCAGGTATATATTGGCGGTATGCGAGTTAAATCGCACTAGATATTACTCATTCGCAATTAGAATCATTTATCTCTCGGGTATTATAAATATAATGATTTCTACACTAATTGATGTCTATCCTTCATTTCACTTTTCAATTTTCCATGGAAAGAAAGAGCAGTAATTTATGTTTATTGATTACCATCGTATTTTACATATCCTATCATGTATCAATAATAATCTATATCCAGTTAGCATCTACTTTGTATAGTGAAAACCAAAAGCCCTACAGTTTATTGGTTTCTCCTACCTACGGCGATGATTGATTTTTTGTCACTGCAGCGGGAGAAGACCCAGAGGTAAAAGTGGTATGATAGCTGCAACAACTATTGGTATTTTTAAAGGTTTTTTTTATGTTATGTCAACAATACAACAAAAACAAATATATACAACGAGTTTCTATACAATAATTTTATATAATTTTTAAGTTCTTGTTGTACTAACGCCATATTTGTACGTATATATACAAAGCGTTATATACCAATTAATATTTATTTTGAAATCATTAAAAAGTTAGTAGAAACTTAGTGATATTTGAAAATCATTTTCCTCCTCTGGAGCAGTCAAATAAACTGCAACGCTTACATTGCAATGTGTACTGACACCAACAGTTACAAATTACATCCAGATTCATTTGTTTATTCGCCATTTAACAAAGTTTCTGTAAGCAGGTAATGTTTACGGTGACGACATGTAAAACAAGCAAGCAAATTTGCACAAGTCAGTTTTAGTGTATCGCTAAAAAACGCACTTCAGCAATGTTAACACATTTCGACAATCTCTTGCTTCACCAACACTGGATCACCCACGAGCGATACACAAACACACAGCCAACATCATATACACAGCCTACATCATATACACAGCCTACATCATATACACAGCCTACATCATATACACAGCCTACATCATATACACAGCCTACATCATATACAAAGCCTGCATCATATACACAGCCTACATCGTATACACAGCCTACATCGCATACACAGCCTGCATCATATACACAGCCTACATCGTATACACAGCCTACATCGTATACACAGCCTACATCATATACACAGCCTACATCATATACACAGGCTACATCATATATACAGCCTACATCATATACACGGCCTACATCATATACACAGCCTACATCATATACACAGCCTACATCATATACACAGCCTACATCATATACATGGCCTACATCATATACACGGCCTACATCTATACGACATGTGTGAGTGATCCATCATCACCGAGCGTAAACTATTACAGTTAGGGCCATGAAATGGTTCTCAGGGTTGTTCTATTCAGCTGACACCCAATAAGGAGCACGGAGCGAATGTACGGGGATTTGCTCACCGGCTCTGTTCCCCAACTTGCAATACTTTATTTAAGTGCCCTCTCGTTATTTTACTCCCCCCTTCTTGTGGGGCCTGACACCACAAAGATAGAATTTGACATCGGCCTCGTCAGTCCTGATTATCTCAATGCAACTATATACCTATCCTTCCTCTTCGCGTGCCATGTATGCGCAAATGTCTTCAATTTCCTAAAGCTCTGTTCCGTTGCGACCAAATCCTGGTGATAGACTGGGCCCACTGTCTTCCGTTTGATGCCGTCCAACATAATGTTTCGCTTGTTTTTGTACAAGTCTCGTTCCCACAGTATATGGTTTCAGCTTCATGACCGCAAGGACATGATGACAGGTCACATATCGCCATCCTGTGCACCATGACCTCTAAAGCACCCGTGCCCTGTTAGTATCTGTGAAATAACGTACTCAGGTTCCACCCATTGATATGCCAGACGCGTTGTAACTTCTGGAAAGAGGCAGTGCAGCTCCCTCCCGCCGGCACACGCGGCCCAGCGACTGCCAGGTGGAGGTGACGTCGTCCGCGTCTGCGCTTTCCTTTTCCTTACGCTCCTCGCCCCTGAGCCCCGCGCACTCCTCCTGCACGCGTCCCGCTCCAAGAACCTCCAGATCGGCAGGCGGAATCTAATACTGGTAGCGCCACACTGCTGCATGACCTGTAGGCCTTCGTCAATAAAATTAAAGCTGAATGAATGCTTCTGAAATTAACAATGCACTACGTACAACATACAAGTGAGAGCGTCGACACCAAAGCGCTGCAGCATATGTCAGGATTGCAAAATAGGTTCCGTGGTACAGGAAACTACGCGCCCGGTACTTCACACCCCACGAGGAGGTAGAGACACGTGAGACCTTCCCGGAAGAGCTAGCGGCCTTCTCGCCCATCAAAACATCAAAACCGCATGCACACATGTGCATGCGGTTTTGATGGTCACAGATACACTCGCGATCGAGCCACCATTCATCCTAATGGTCGGTATGTTTTTAAAACGACCCTTAATTGCCATAGTCTGGGGCTTGGCTGCGGAAAATAATAGCCTATTACGGGTCCCCCAATCCGATAAACTGTTCAAGATCGTGGAACATTTCTAAACATTGATGCCGGCGTAAAGTGACAGTTGTTTTACATAATGTCTGCGACACTTGGTACGAATATTGAAACATTCAAGACACATAAAATAAATATTTTAGGGTTCCGCGACTACCCGAATAAGGAAGAAAAGAGAAACACTCAGCGGGTGGTCCTATTCTTATTTTAGAGCGTATCACTATGTGTGCGTATATATTAAAGCTATACACACGAACACCTGCATATAACTTTGTTCACGTTACGTTTACATTTCTCATATGGACATGACTACGATATCATCGACATTCGCCATAGAGTACAAAGATAATAAGAATTCTATAATTCAGCATGGCCAATATAAGAGTAGATACTTTAGCTAATCTTAAATAACTATGGGATGCATCCTTATCGTCTGCGGGAAAGAAGGGTGGGTCTGTCCCCCTATCTATTACAATCTCACCTAGACCGTCGCCCGACGTGTCTCATAGTGACCGATGAAGCTGCACTGAACTCCTCCATCGGCATAGAGCAGTCAAAAATCTATAATTTAAGCGATGATAACGTAATCGGGTATGCTAAGCGCGGTACACAAGAGGTCGCGGGTACGAACCCCGCGCAGGCCATGAATGTTCATCTATGTATTATATACATATATATATATTTCTATATCGTAAATATATACAAATTATTAAATTTATATAAAAATAATAGTCCTTAAGATACTTAGCACAGGGCTAGGCTAATGTGGTGTGATAAGTCCACAGATACTATTATTATTATAATCGTATTATTTATCGCTACTTCTATCACAGGAGACTGGCTCATAGCGTGAAGGTATGCTGTCGTGTTTCGTGGGGTTTGTGATGCCCAATGGCAGAGGTACATTTGGGAAATGGAGTAAAGTGAGACGACGTATCTGTATAACCACTGTGGAGTGGCGTATAGACGGTAGTCACTTATGGAAATGGAGTAAAGTGAGACGACGTATCTGTATAACCTCTGTGGAGTTGCGTATAGACGGTAGTCACTTATGTAAATGGAGTAAAGTGAGACGACGTATCTGTATAACCTCTGTGGAGTTGCGTATAGACGGTAGTCACTTATGACAATACACTATGCTTTCGTGTTTCGTGTGTATTGTGGATTTACTGTGGGTACTCAACATTTATGCGAATATCTGTAGGCGACGGTAGTACTCGAAAACCTTCGCCTGCTCGTATATTACTTTTATAATCGATCGTCTTTTTCATAATGCAACTTCTGATCTGTATCGCCACGAAAAGGAACCTTCTACCACGGTTACAGGTAGCTACTCTCTCAATTGATTTTGGTTCTGTTTATGACTATACTACGGAACGTTCGTAACTATATGCGTCTCACACTTGATTTGTTTTTATTATTTTATTGTAAATATAGATAGTACAAAAAAGGATATCCGCTTAACAATATTACATTTCGGTTTCTCATTATTTTTAAGAGGACAGTAAATTAATTGATATGTCTTCATTTTTATTGACGTTTTAATGTTTTAGTAAATGTTTACACATCATTGAAATTCATGCCAGACCAAAATGCAACTTGTGGGCCTACCACGCCACGTCTAACTACTTTTTACTAAGTACGGTAAGAGATTTCCGGTCTGCCAAAATGGCTTGGTTTTATAGCAGCAGTGGCTCTGCCGGAAAAATAAATATACAAAAATGCTCGTCTCAATTACCATTATGATAACGATGTTAGATAATACTTCTGAGCCCTTGGTTTTGCCCCAAAGCTTTACCACTTTCTGGGATAAAAATATTTAAAATGTTGTTTTAGATTTTAATCTACATACTTATGCGCCAAATTTCACGCAAATTCATTAAGTAGTACCACTGCGTGAATAAATAACATAGATATAAACTTTAACATTTATAATATTAGTAAGTTGTATTACGTCGTCAGTTAGATAAGTTGTATTGTGGGGTGCACAGTGCACACCTCGGCTCTGGCACACAGAACGCGAAAGAGACGTCATACTAATTAACAAACCCAATTGAGCGGGAACACATTCCGCGCTGACAACAATACGTAAGATCATATCGGCCGGCCAGTTCAGTCTCGTTCACGCTTCCTCTGCAACTTTCCCATACGTAATAATGTTTAACAGCTGTATACTATTACTTTGAGGTACGGTTCAATGAGAAATAATTCTGGCTTTACGACAAGGGCACTGGAGGTGTGTGTTCAGGGCCTCAAAATACACAATGTAACAAGACTGTTCCATGCAGTGTCATTTCTCCTGCTCGAACGAACAAAAATTCGTCAAGGGGAAGGGACGGGGGCGGCTCTAGGGGGGATGTGGCGGATATTGAAGTCTTTGAGGACTTCTCATGTTTGGCGTCCTTGTTGGCAGCACTTTACAGGTGTCCAGACCAACATAGGGACAGTCCAGACGTGCGTGCGATGGTCTAGAGGTTCCGTGGTGGATGTCACTTTCGCCATGCCAGCTATAGCACGCAGAGTGGAGCAGTGGAAGGTGGAGACGGAGGTGGAGACACTATCGAACCACCACTACATACGGTTCGGGATGTCTCCAGCTTCCGTGCGTCCAACGTTATCCTCATGGTCGCCTAGAGGGTAAAGCCGATTTCCGCGTTGGGCATTCACTAGGCTCAATTAGGAGCTGGCAGAGGTCGCCGCCATCGTCGGCCGTTGGAGCCTCTCGCTGCTGTCGGAGTTAGAGGTGGACGAGGTGGATGGTCGGCTCTACGACGTATTCACCGCGGTGTGCAGAGCGGCCATGCCACCCGTGAAGAGTCCACCCCAGCGGCGGGCGCTCTATTGGTGGTGATTATCCGGCCTCCGGGCCGCCTGCAATGGGGCTAGGAAGCAGTACACCCGGAGCAGGCGGAGACACCCCCAGGACGTCGTCAAGGGCGACAGGATGCTCAGAATCTATGTCAAGAGAGCTAAGATCCTGCAGCAGGCCATTTGCCGAGCCAAGGAAGAAGCCCAGCTGGAGCTATTAAGGGATCTCGAGAGGGCTTAGTGGGGCCGACCGTAGAAATGGGCGCGGAGCTTGTTCCGCCCCCATCACGGCGGTGCTCCAGCCGGACGAACTGGGGAGGATCGTCAGGGAATTGTTCCCTGACACACCCGTGGGCTTCATGCCTCCAGGATGGCTTGGCAGACGTCGGACGAGGATGAGGGTGTGCCACCCGTCACGGAGGCTGAAATGAAGGCGATTCTGACTCCCCTCCAGCGTAAGAAGAGGGCACCGGGACCAGACGGGGCTGAAGGCTGCGAGTGCGTCAAAACTCTGGGTGGACTCCTCCCGAACCTCGAAGGACCCAGCGCCGCCTGCAGGTAGCTATACTCCGGTGTCTATCGGGGTATGGCGACGTACGGTGCTCTGGTTTGGGCGGATCGTCTCACTGCGAGAAAACGAGAATAAAGGCCCATCTGCGCTCCGTGCAGAGGGTCGTCGCAGTGAGGTAGGTCGATTCGGGGGTACCATACGGTATCGTGGGCTGTAGCGATAGCCCTAGCCGGCGATCCCTCGTGGGAACTTGTGGCGGAGGTTCTTGCCGAGACCTACTCCTATGTCTCGGATAGGAGGGCTCTCGGCCTGAACCCCACGCATGATGATATCCTGCGGGTCCGCCGGTTAGGGCATGTGGCATTAATACAGAGGTGCGGGGAGGACCTGGCGGGGCAGCCGTACGGTAGAGAGATAACGGCTGCCTTGCGCCCAGTCCTTGAGCGGAGGATGCGCCGTAGGCCTCACATTCCGTCTGACGCCGCTGCTCCCCGGGCATGGTTGCTTCGGTGAGTATCTGTGTAGGACGGCTTACAGGGAGCCGACTACTCGTTGTCACGATTGTAACGCGGTGGTGATCTCGGCCCAGCAGACCCTCGAGGTGTGCCCGAGATCGACGGCGCTGCGGCACGATCTGACATCAGTTGTCGGAGGGGACTTGCCAAAGTCGAGCATCATCGTAGCGATGCTCGACAACGATGGCTATGGAAGCCGACGAGCGGGTGAGAGAGAAGGCTGCAGACGTGGCCTCCCCCCGCCGACGATGAATGAGGGTACGAAGGAGGCGCCGTCTGCAGCGCCTTCAGTAGTGCCCCTGTGTTCCGTGTCGGGCCGGGATGGGAACCCGGTCCATTTCATCAAGACACGGCGTAGTGGGGATTGTCATAGCGTAGCCGGACAGTCACCGAGGAAGTGAAGTCTGGCCTTTTCGCCGAGGCCAACCTGTCGCTGGAGTGGTCTTGTTGCCTGCAGATTCGGGACCCTCCATCAATAACCGCTGAAGGGTTTAGTTGGTATTGGTACCCAATTGCCGAGTCCAACATATGTCTGGGGGTCTAACCGGACTCCCAAGTATCGTGTGTACATGCATTCCCCTTCGTCACCAAGGAAAAGGAACACTTCACTACAATTAAAAATTGATCTCAACGATATAAAAATCTGGAGAATTAATGTAGTAAAATCTAAGATTGCATAAAAGTATTAGCTATCTACATAAAATTCTGCATATCTCGTCCACATAAGCTTCAACTGCATCCAATTTTAAATTCCATCCATCGGGCCTTTATTAATATATGCACATACTATTGCATTTGTATGTATGTAAACACTTTAATTTATAATCTAAAAACTGTAGGAAACGGAGCCGAATTCCGCTTAGCAATGAATAAATCCGTCCAGAGTATAAAAATACTCAACTTCAACTAGTTTAATTGTTAACACTCTTAGTAAAGGAACTCGACTTAACACGATACGAGGCTGTTCAAAAGCAAACTTCAGTTACAATTAATGATTCTACGGCCAGTCCTGACTTCGTACATCTACGAGAGGTGTGTATCACCAGCATCTACACATGACGCGTGGTGCATAGCTTTACAAACTTCATTTACAAATATTACTTTTTGACAGTTTACTCTGGAGTCTTCCTATTAGTCCTTACCCTTTTGTTTCGTCTTAATAGAACAGATTTAAATCGCAACATCAAACATGATATATTCATCTGACACAGACAAAATCGCGGGTAGAACAATACTGGTATACATCAGTATAATGAATTGGCAAAATAAATAGCAATGTCATAACCGTGTATATATTAGGCGTGACAGATGTGTACTGAGGCATATTGATGGCGGCTCTCAAGCCTGCCATCGTCCAGAGACAAATCCATGGATCATTTTAATGGGGAGACCAAGCGTTAGCGCTCCGCGAAAATTACGTAACGCTGTCAGATGCATGGCCTGCTGGGTATTCTTTATCTACCGATACCATTTACTAGCATCATCCCGCGGTTCCACACGCGTAGCTCCGATCCTGTAAGTCAGACCGTCATAATGTATATCCTCCCTCTATAAGTGGACTATTCAATGGAAAAGTATTTTCTCAATTCGGGCAAGTTGTTTCTGAGATTGGTGTTAAACAAGTAAACTAAATCTTCAGCTTTTAACATTATATTAGTAGTATAAGGAGGTAAACAAGGAATCGGAGCCTATGCCTTTTATTATGCCTATACGTTACCCCCATTGCCTTCTTCCCACCAATGGACCACCCGCTACTCACAAACCACTCAAAACGCGACACCGAAGATGTCACTTTATGTTGGCATCATGTGAGTGAGAGGTGCCGACCGAATTTCGCTGTAATGCAACCTATTACTAAAGAGTTAAATACATTACGGTTATTCGAAAAATGTGTCCAAAAATTTTTACATGCAAGTTTTTTGTTTCACATCACATACAACGAATATGAAAATTTCGAGCCAATTTGACGAAACTCGCAGCAATACAATCTACTATTTCATGGGTCTGTTTTAGAATAAGAATATTTTGTGTCGGTTAAAACGTTATCAATATTTGTACGTAACAAACGGTTCATTATATTTGTTGGGGCTATCTGATATACATACAAGCCACTAACCTCAATATATATGGACTGCTGATCCTGTAGACTGCGATTGGCGCTACTGGAACAAACATCAGCGCTACCGTTACAGCCAACAGAACTGAAAGCCAACACACATGACCGCTATCATTCTGACTGTTTTTAAATAAATCGAGTCAAGCCCTGTGGCTTGACAGGGGCCTGTGCCCCTGGGCTCTAGGGCCTCGGCCTGAAAGGAACTGTGGGATTGAAGGAATCCCAGGCTTAAAGTGACCCCCGGCCATATAGGTATAACAGCGTAAGAAGATTTG
>JAFELO010001142.1:943191-974142 GCA_017140195.1 Eumaeus atala
TAAATGTGGAAAGACCATGATGAAATAAAGTATCTAAAAGTCTGACTAAACCTTTTATAGTCTCTTTACCCCCTTGTTGACCCCCTTATAGAATTCCTATATAGAATAAATGATAACAACGTAAATGCTTATTAGTAATTACTTGTGACTGAAACAGTGAAACCGGAATTTGAAAATTATCGGCCAGTTAAGTACCTAAATAAAATAACCAGAATTTTAATGGAAACCTGTGATTCTGACTCTATATGTTAAAACAAGTTTCATGCGGTTTGAGAATTTCTGATGACTCTTTGGCTGAATGGAGGTGAAGCGCATAGTATCTGATTGTGGGGATGAATGTTGGCGTCACCCCTGAGTACAGTCAAGTGGCTCCAACTGAGCCACCACAAAAAATGTGAGCATTGTCAAATGAGTTAAAATCAAATGAAATGGCTCATTGGGGGGGTAGAAGGAAGGCAACGCATCGGCATAGTAATTATGTGGATGTTAATGAGCGTCGGTAGTAGTAAAAAGGCCACGATTCCTCTTTTGCCCCCCTATTCTATAAAAAATATATATTATATATATGGACTAAGGGTCATTTTCACAGGTTTTAATTGAAGTACCCATTAGTCTATTAGGAAATTATGTATCAAATAAATAACGAAAAAGAAGAATGTATAGAATATGAATAATTTATACATAAGTAAAGCGTATTGTGGTAGCAAATAACTATTTGATACTTAGGCAGTAAGCTGTGAAACATCAGTCACCTTCTCCATTCCCTTCTCTCACCGTCAGACTGTCTTAAACTTGCTTCATCATTTATAAAAACCGGCCAAGGACAAGTCCGACCCGTCTACGAGTGGTTCCGTAGTAGCAAACCAATAACATCGCGTATCTCTAATTACTTTGAACAAAGTAGAATTTTCGTTCGTCATTTTTATTAAATTCTTTCATTCCCATATTTTACAATTTTTCACTTGTTCGTTTAAAAAAAGAAGGCACGATTCTTAACGTTTTAGAAGCAAATATCGCGCAAAGTAACAGCTCAATCTACAAACTTTTGTAAAAACTTTGTTATCATTTACAAAAGCCTGTCCAATGATATCTCACACGGCGGGTCTACCGCTCGAAAATTATTGTTCATCCCTCCGTCATATTCATATGTACGGACCAATTATATTTTACACCATAATTATTTGTTTTTTGTAAGTCATACTACATCGTTTTGTTACAGTTCACAAAATATACCTATCTTCCAAATTGAACGTACAGAAGTCGTAATCTCCGAGTAAAACGTACGTGACATACAGACAGACTAGACGGAAGTATAATGGTTTCCTTTTATCCTATTTCACTACGGAATCCTAAATACCGGCCAAGTGCATATCCTACTTGAGCAAGAATTGGTTAACGTTGTCTATACATAAAACGCTAGCAAACACTTTAATCTATTGTCTAGTATTTGTTGTTATAGCGGCAACAGAAATACATCATCTGGGAAAATTTCAACTAGCTCACGGTTCATGAGATACAGCCTGCTGTCCCGATTTCACCAGGGGTACAGAATCCTAGGAATTTTATAAATTTGACATTGTATTTTGTCAACAAATATCAACATTAAGGCCCCGCCGGTATTCCCGCCGAGTTCGTGCCGGGCCTGCTACTTAGTAATTGCAGTGGTAACACTCCAGCGCCCTACGTAACACTTAAAATTTACTTACACAATAAATACGGCGCTAAACGTAAACGCTTGTCTATTATAATGCAGTAAAGTAATATTTACGCGGAAACAGTTCGGTGTAAAACGCGTAAATTCAAAAGTAAATTGCGTATAAAATAACGCAAACAATATAATCTTGAGACACATTTAATATGCCACCGTTTCGGGTTGTCTTATGCGTTGCGTATCTTAATAGCACAATTAGATGTTATTTATTGTTCAATATATTCTTTAACAATAGTATTATGCGCTATGGATATAATTCAATAACATAAATAGTCATTTATTGCTTATTAAAGTTGGAATCAGTATAGCGAATGATGGTTATTCACTTTTTGATTTCGAAATTTGTCTGATTCTTGAAATGAGTTCTAGAATTATAAATGTTACGTAAGTAAGTATGATACTCATTACACAATTTTTGAGCCGTCGATACTAGCATTTAATTCGTTCAAAATATATATTATAAAAGAACATTTGTCATCCAAGACTGATTGACGCAATTCGGATTCGTATCCCGTAGCCTAGACAACTACCACTAAGTAAACAGTTAGGGTCCTATAGTTGGAAGAAGATGCATGGTAATGAGCTCTAAGCTCCTGGTGGTAAAACTAACGTACACTATGTAGCACTATTTGATTTCTGTATCTCTTCAAGTCTCAGTTAATCTTCATGTGAATTTGGTCTACTTTTCTACAGTAAATATATGTATCTAGTGCAAACAATATTTTCACACAACTTCCTATTTTACCTCGCACATGTTGGTTTTAACAGCGTGATATAACAAAGGTGAACCATAAACTATAACCTCTACGAGAATCATATACATTAGACTTTCTATCTTCCACAATAATTATAAATACAAAATAACAATTATCAAATGAGTAGTGGCGTCCTGACCCCTATATCTGCTAGGGGTACAACGTGTAATTTCTATTAGACATTAGGTGCGGTGTTGAATAACTGGGGTCAAATGGTGGACCTTTCACTACTTTACCTCTCCAAGTACCAAGTCATATTTGATTCACGGTCCATTGTTAGCCTACTTTCGTCTCCGCGGACGGCGCCTCGCATAACTGCCGCGTATTTGTAACGATGTTATTACTCATTAATACATTTAATTGAATCCTAATAGAAAATAATCCTAGCGATGTTATAAATGCCAAAGTTTTTATGAATATTGGTTACTCTTTGACGCAAAACTACAGTACGAATTTGGATGAAATTTTGGCACCGATTTTACATCAATGCCAAATTCACATCCCAAAATAATTAATGCTCACTTGGGAGAGATCGGATAAATCCAGGGCCCACAACTGTTGCCTATGCTTTAAATAGAGTCATTTAATATACCGAAGTTTAGACATAATTATGTAATACCCCTAATAGACGAAGTAAAAATGATAATAAACGTAGCAAAGACTCAACAGTTTTTATTAAACAATTCTACAGAATTTGAATGTCCTCTTTTGATCTGAATGTAATAATCTGTATTCGTCGGCCTTCTGGGGAGCTGGACACGAGAGCCGAGTGCCCATATGGTATGTATACGTCTACGCAACTGGTTATAAAGTCTAAGACCGACATAGAGTAACTTTACAGACGACATTGCCCTCTAAACCACGTCGGTTAGAATCGGTCAGGATTCTAACCGACGAAGCTGCGTCGAACACTTCTGGGTCAGCATAGAGTTGTCGAAGAAAATGTTGAACATTATAGATGCTTACTTTTAATTTTATTGAGAAACTAACTTGTTAACTTTACATTATTCATGTGTAGGTTAAATTGAACAATTTTCAAGAACAGTTTTTATTTTGAATAAAAAAAAACTTGTACGAATTCAAATACTACACATACTATAACCAAATATTTTAATTAGGCTGTCAAATTAATAACTTAAATTTTTGCTCAGCTCCAAGTGAATTTTCCTATACATACATATAACATAGGGAATGTTATATGTATGTATAAGCATATGAAGACGCGTTGCTTTCATTTGAGTAAAGCGTTTTAGTCCAATCTATACGTCTATAATAATACTCGAGGAAAGATTTCATTGTTTGTTAGTTTACATTGAATAGGCTACGCAACTACTGGACCAATTAGAAAAATTCTTTTACAATTAGAATCCTACATTATCTCTGATAAAAAAATTCTAAAACGATAGAGATCAGTATAAAACTTCTACAATTTAACAAAAGCTGTGAAGGAATATCAAAGTAAACTCTTATCTTCCCTGCACCGCCTGGCCCGAAACACGTTGTTCCGTCATAAATTGTCTTTGTTGTCATGGTAACGTGTAATGGTTACGAGTCCGAAATTAAAATATATACTCTTATATTTTTGCAAATCAATGATTTTTGCCATATTTTGTAAAATATCCGTGCAAGACCACGACGGACTGCAAGTACTTTATAGTTGTGTTTACTACAAAGGTTTAATGTGAGCGCCTGCCCATAATAACTAGCAACGAACAGCAAGTGAATAGCTCACTAAAAATTATGTTACACCTTTTGTTAACGCGGGTAAACACATTTACGCGCCTTCACCCTTCGGCCATGGGTGGGGTCCAGTGGTGTGTGGGGCTGGGGGTGCATTATAGTGCCGAATACCCACAAAAACCACTGCGTCTGCTATCAGTGTCATCCGTGCCTGCCAGTTAGGTGAGGCGCCCCGGAACAACAAATATCGGGGCGCCTTGAGGCCTACTCACGGCCTCCTCCACAGCAGGGTTGCCCCGCACTACGGGACAACCCCACCAATTTTGGAACAGTGCAATGGGGTGAGGTTCCCATCCTTCTGTTGCTATTTTATAAGCTTATAAGAAGTTGCATAGAGCACCCCCTCTGTTCAATTGGCTTCGTCTGGGTCCACGTCAGGCTACTGAGCTCCACCGCCACGACCAGGCTTGAAGCATGGTGATGAACATGATATTACACTCGCTTAATCCAAATTATTGAACAGCATTTGGACGGTGCTGCGTCACTATCTGACATCAGTTGTCGGAGGGGACCTGCCAAAGTCGAGCAGCATCGTAGCGATGCTCGGCAGCGACGAGCCCTACCAGGCGATGGCTTCCTTCTGCTAGACCGTCATGAACGAGGGAGGCCGCGTCGGCAGCGCCTTCAGTAGTGCTCCTGTGTTCCGTGTCGGGCCGGGATGGGCAACCGGTCCACTGCATCAGGACACGGCGTCGTGGGGAGGTGAAGTCTGGCCTTTTCGCCGGGGCCAGCCTGTCGTTAGAGGGGTCCTGTTGCCTACAGATCCGTGACCCTCCATTAATAGCGGCTGAAGGCTCCTTGTAGGGGTTTAGTTGGTATTGCTACCCAATTGCCTAGTCCAACATAGGTCGGGGATCTACCTGGACTCCCAGCGTAAATGCATTCCCCTTCGTCACCAAAAAAAAAGGTTATTAAAAAACAAATATTTTATTTTGCTTGTTACAAAAGTCTGTGTAATGTGCATAGTGTTATGACGACGGTCCCACTTCTTCTATCGCTTCTGCGGCTCTATAATCAAGCGCACTAAATAAGTGTGTCGGCTCATACGGACCCGCGGAAAACAATGCGATCTGATAAGTGAGCGCCGAAATGGTGGGTGGGGTGTTTCACACAAATTGTTTGCCAGAATGTATTACGATTGCCGTGAAATCCTTCATACTGTTAAGATAATGACGTAGCGTCGACAAAATACTGTAATTTATGTTTTACTAGAGATCCCCTCCGGCTTCGCCCGTGAATAACACGTTCGGATAACTTAACAAATTATATAATAAAACCTTCCTCGGGAATCGCACTATCCATTGGTGAAAATCACATTTCAGCATTTTTTAGAAGATCCATCACATACAGACCAAGCTTTTAGCGGCTTTTAATTTTATTTCATCAGCATTACCAGCCGAACAGCGTCCACTGCTGGACACAGGCCTCCTCATAGAGCGCCACCTTAACCAAGGCGTCAGTCCACCGGGTAGGAAGACATCCAATTTTTATTTACTTACAGTTTTAACCATTACAGAATTTTTTTGGCGGCGGTACCAACTTCAGGCCAAGGACCTTCTTCTGCGTACAATCTTCGTTTATTTTTCATCCTTGAAGAAGGTATTAGTATATATAAAATTTGCCCCCCGTTATTCACGGGCGATGCCGGGATGAACCGCTAGTTTCTTATAAATACTATATGGTTGAACTAAATTATTTACAAGACGTCATGACTTCAAAATATATTTGAAAAAGTACGTTTGCTGTCCGTACCGCGCGTCTTCCGGTGCGTTGCACAAGCCACAGGCTCTGTTTTCATTAGAAAGCTAGACGCGAGATGTGTAACACGAGAGGCCGATGGGAAACAGACATGATCCATTTTTCTAGTGAACACGATACATGAGAGCAACGCATCTGCGTGACAACAGTAATGCGGATGTTCATGGGCGTCGGTAGTCGTTGGCCAAAATGCCCTGATTTTTCGTTTGCTCTATACTAAAAGAAAAGGTGGATAATTAATGTTATCTACCGTTTTTTTGCTATGATGGTTGACGTGGGAACGTGGAAACGAAGAGAAGCTGCACAGCTTTATCGGTTTGCTACGACTGCATCGGGCTTGAAAATTGGACTGACCCCTCGCACGCCCGCAGCTAGGTGAGAAGCATCCCGATAGCTAATTTACCTTCATTAGAAGGAGAAATTTATAAGTTATTTTTGTACTACGCTTCATTACAGCCGAATAGGGCACGACCCCGGAGGTACCTCTCGCACATAATTCTAAGAGAATACCAGGATGCAGTGATGATATCCGTTACTGCTGTGCTGTTTCTGAGGGTGCTCACAGGTTTTTCCTCGCCAAAAGGTACCAGACAGAGGTATTAAATGATGCGAATTTCAATTATATTCGGTTGGTCGGCTTTTGTATTTGATTTTTATGACAACTAGTAAGCTGTCCCCGCGGCTTCACTCACAGCATTAGCACTCATAGTGTTATTAGGATAGAATAGAAAAAAATATTTTTTTGCAAAGAAGTGGTGCATACAATATCGTCAAAAGAATAGTTAAAGTACTGCATGCTTCACTGAAAACATTCAGCATGTAAATGTATCTCAGTTAAATTACATCTAACAGTTTCACACAATTACGTGACTTACATTAAATTATATTTTTCACAATAATATTTTTACAATCATTATTTTTCTTAGTCACTAAGTAGTTTTAATTCGTGTATTCATAATCATGTTAAGAGTCACGAAATTATTTGTTTTATATGTGATTTATTTGTTTTATATGTAATAAAAAAAAGAAAATGTAATAATATAAAATGTGAAAATAAAGAACACGAAGGCTTAAATTATACTCTAATTTAGCCAGTACCAGCCGCGATGTAAAGACGCCATTGTCGACACCTCCTCCACGACCAAAATCCGTCGAGCAGATGAGGCTGAAGCTGCTGTGGCAACGTGGAACACGCACATCAATCCCCATACACACACAAACTACACCCTACACGTACGTACATGATATGCTTGAAAATTTGGGTAGAGAACAATGAAGTAATGTGTGTTATTTTTCTTGTGTAAGTATACGGATTGTGAACTTCGCGAGGTGGACTTAGTTAAGGTTTTTCTTTCATAAGTATTTCATTCATCACAAACTAGTTGAACCCAGCGCGCGTTGCTACGCTAACTAAAATAAATTTAAAGAATTTTCTTTAAAGAAAAATCGTAAATAACTAAAAATATTATACAAACCTTCTATTATCTATAAATGTATGTATGTACGCTTCTGCGTTGAAAAATACATACACATACCAATTTTTGTAATTATCGGTACAGTACTTTTGGTGTTCATCGACGACATACAGACAAATATTTATACACATATATAACCAACGAACTTTTTTTACTAAACTGTTGCTGTTAGCTCCTTTATTACGAGTGGAACAAAATAAATAAAAACTCATTTGTAATGTTTTCTACCGCAGAAACGTATTCCCGCAGTAACTCGAGAAGCTGCAATTGCGGGAAAGTCGGAATCAATGTCAGATATCAAATGTCGAGCAGAAGAGATGGTCTAATAACGAGAAAATACAACGTACTGGGGCAGTACACACTGTGCATAGCCGCGGATACTGGTACAGAGTGTAGCTACGGAATAACAACGAACAGCGCGTGAGCTCCAGTATATCCGCTAGCTATACATATCGTACTGGGGCAGTACACACAGCGCGTAGCCGCGGATACTGGTACAGAGTGTAGCTACGGAATAACAACGAACAGCGCGTGAGCTCCAGTATATCCGCTAGCTATACATCGCGTAGCCGCGGATACTGGTACAGAGTGTAGCTACGGAATAACAACGAACAGCGCGTGAGCTCCAGTATATCCGCTAGCTATACATAGACGAGGAAACATGCTCCCATCCTGCTCTACGGTATCGAGATACCTAGAGCAGAGACGGTGAAATACTTAGGAGTGACTCTCGATAGGTCGATGAGCTTCGAGAATCACATAGATAACGTTCTGAAAAAGGCACGACAAGTCCTTTTTATAGTTTATCCTCTCATAAACAAAAAAAGCAAAATGGCGTATAGACATAAGCTCACTTTGTATATTACATGCATTCGACCGATCTTGTCGTATTGCAGTGCAGCATTCGCGCACATATCCCCTACCCAAATAGAACGTTTTCAGAAAATGCAAAATAGATTCCTAGGCATGGCTACTGGATGCCCGAGGTACTTCCGAAACATCGACCTACATTGTGACTTTCAATTGACCTCGATAAAAGGACACTTCAAAGAGCTGTCTCAAAAGTTCGTTCACCGTGCCCTTAATCACAAAAATAAATTAATCGTTCAAACGTCGGAATACGACCCGAGGTTATTAAATAACTCCCGTTACCGTCGGCCGAAGCACGTATTGCACGACGCCGACGACGCGATCGCGATAGTAGTACCTAAGTCCGTCCAAGAACACAAACAAAGTAACACCAAGACACGCTCTCGCTGTAAAAAGCCAATAGGGCCAACTAACGGATAGCAGTTTTCAGTCGGTAGTAGCTATCGCTTCACGACCTGAGCCCGACACCCACTTCTGGCCCCCTTGGGTCGGCTGGATGGTGCGTAAATGCATTTTTCCTGCTAGAACCAATATCATATACACCGCTCGTACCGGTCGAACGATGAAACCTTACATATGGTTATAACACATATGACTGACAGAATGTCTAAGTCACACACCGCTTACGGAAACGAGCCCGGGTTCGAATCCGTAAGTTGAGAGCTTAGATTGGTAGAAATAAAATAACGCGACTCTAGAGAGATCTTAAGATTGCTTCTCCAAAACTACATATACAAATGAATTGATCAACAAATAACTTTGAATGCACACCCATGGCGCACTTATATTATTTTTTGTATTTTGAACAACTAAAGCAAGAGGTGGCCTCGTACTGACTTTTAACTACTTATTCAAATTAAAAAAAAATATTTTTAATAATTTAATAGTGGCCTACTTTTCATTTCCATTCCGCAACGGATGTAGCAAAAATAGCCATTGTTATGCCAGCCTCTAGTTCTGGCAAGCTTCTTTTTGTTTCGAGGAACAAAAGATCCCCACACCGGCTGATATGCAAAAGGTTCGTCGGTCTCCAATCGGCGTCCTCATTAGAACTCTGACACAGTCTACATTTACCATTTACACACCTAGACTACATTTCGTATCGCATCTCTACGGACTAAAAATATATTTTAATGTAAAAGCACAAATTAACTGGCAGTATCTTACTTCCTTAATTTTTTATTTTAAAAACCTTAAAAATTATGCTGCATTGCAGCCTAATTAGGCTAGCACGGCCTGGGAGAAACCTCTCGTACACGACACCGCAGTATAGTGGCAGCAACACCGCCACATCTTGTGCGATTTGTGAGGGACGGAGAGGAAGAGGCAGGGAGAGCAGCGCATGAAAATAATGCTGTTAATTATGGGCGCCATTGGTCCTCAAAATACTTGGAGTATTTTGATCGCTTATTTATAGTATAGGAAATGTTATACATGAGATATTCGAGTTACGTTTGTATCTCGAAAAATTAATGCGATTTTTGTTTATTTTCACGCGAACGAATTCGTGGGCATCCATAATAATAAAAATCTCAATCTCACTACAATAACGCAAAGAGATGACACTGCCAAGGATTTGATTTTCTTTAGTCTTACGCTGAGGAAGCGACGAGTAGTCGGAGCGGACTGCTGTACAGAATGCCGTTCCATCGGGTCGCTAGGAGTGCTCTTCGGGCGTCGAAGAAAAGTTTTGTTACTGACGCGTATTACTTAGACTAATGTTAGTCGGTCTCAAAATATAGGTTACACACCCCAATTATCCTGTCTTTAATATTCCTTCAAATGTGAATCGTTTACGTTTCAGTGGGATACGTCTTTTGTCAGACCATGACCTGTAGTTTTCTCGTAATGATTAAATCGTTGTTCTAAATAATATAAAATCACCAACAAAAGTACACAATAACTGCACTGAATTGACAATAATGTTTATTTACTTACAGAGCTATCATACCCCTTGTACTGTATAACCTGTATATACAGCAAATATAGTAAACATGCTTACAACTTTGCATGAAAACCAAAACATGCGTACTCCAGAACTTAATGCACTATGGAAAAAAAGTATTAAATACATGAAATATAATTATTTAAAAGATACACAAAATAAACTATAAATGAAATAGGTATACTTTATTGTATAGAAATTCATACATTAATAATATATACAAAATTTTTAATTTATCCTAAAGTCTTAATAAAAACAGTATAATTCAAGAAAAACTTCTTAATTTAAAGCAGTCTTTGCGGTACAGAGTAATTGGAAATTATTTTTGTCCAAAATATTGACAATTATACTGGGGCAAGACGTTTCTACTGGGGTATCCTATGCTAATCGTTTTGTTATTCTAACTTCTAGCCCTGCAGACAAAAGAAAAATCGGCTCAAACATCTCGTATTATATACGTATAAACACACATACATATGTGTTATTTATGGACGATCTATCCTTAACTTTACTGAAATCATAAGGCCACTTGACATTTACGATCGGAAGAAAGAAAAAAGTATTAATTATACTCAATGTTATTGGTCGTCAACTCTGCTTATCGATTTTTCACTATCTCGCAAATATCTATTACACTAAACACTAACCTCTCGTATTATAAGAGATCAATAATCATCCCAATATTTTCTTGTAACGTTAGCCAATAAACCTTGACTAATTCTACTACCTAAGTCTGGATGTATGATTGTAAATAATTTAACCGCTTTATCCTGAAGAAAACTGGCTGCAGGTGCTAAGCTGTAAATAACATTATCAACTAATCTTTCTCTCTCTTCTGTCGTCATTTCGTTAGTGTACAATGCCCGAGCTTGCTCGAAATTATTCGCCTCCTCTTCTATTATTTCAATTAATTCCACATTATTTTTATCTATATACGGCACTGGGCCGTTAAAGGAGTTGGGGTAGTAATTTGGCATGTCTTTCTCATTATCTTTAGCTGGAGGTGCTCCGTCACGATTGTATATAAGAGGTTTACCTCTTATAGGGCAATTGACAGATATTTTGTTGAAGTTTGCACCTAGACGATAGTATTGAGCGTCTCTATAGGCTAATCGCCTTGCCTCGAAAACTTTGTCAGGACCACCGAGTATTCCAGGAACAAGGTTTGCGGGACTGTACGCCAGTTGTTCTATTTCAGCAAAGTAATTATCAGCATTCTTGTTTAAAACTAATTTCCCCACAGGATATAGGGGATACTCATCTAATGGCAACACTTTCGTAACATCGAAAACATTAAATTTAGCATTGTGTACATCATCTAATGATAATATTTGTATACTGACTGTCCAACTAGGAAACTCGCCTTTTCCTATAGACCTGTAGAGCTCACGGGTATTGTAATCAGGATCTTCAGCACCGATTTCTCTAGCCTGCTTCGAACGTAAATTTTTAATACCCGCATCGGGCATGAAGTGAAATCTAACAAAATGCTTTTCCCCCACTTCATTAACGACCTGATAGGTGTGGATACCGAACCCTGGCATGTGACTATATCCATCTGGGATACCTCTATCACCAAACACTAACAAAAACATGTGAAAACTCTCGGGACGTAACGTTAAAAAGTCCCAAAGGGTATTTGCGTCAAAAAGGTTTGTGGCAGGGTTCTTCTTTTGGGCTCGCACGAATGTTGTGAAAAGTCTCGGATCATTGTAAACATAAATCGGTGTATTGAAACCTACGATGTCAAAATTGCCATCTTCTGTGTAAAACTTGACTGCGAAGCCTCGAGCGTCTCTGGATGTGTCGCTTCCTCCGCGTTCAACTACGACGGGTGAAAATCTCGCAGCGACTGGGGTTTTTTTTCCAATAGCACCAAATAACCTTGCTTTACATATGTGTGTGATGTCGTGCGTTACTTCGAAGTATCCAAATGCGCCCCCCGCCTTGGCGTGCACGAGCCGTTCCGGGATTCGTTCGCGAACGAGATGGGTCAGTGAGTCCATAAAATATTCGTTGAATATCAATCTCTTGTTCAATGTGTTGCTCGCTTCGGAGTACTCTATGGGAGCCCCGGCGCTTGTTGTCATTACTCCGACCGGTTTCTGTAGACAGTTTCATCAATGTTAATACAAACAAATATTATAAACTAAATTTAAAATAAAATATTGGTAAATGAAACTACAAAACATAGCTCATACACATTCTCAGCAGGTAGTCGATAATCTAGATTCTAGACGGCCTTTCAAGTAGGCGTATTTCCAGAAGTGGACGGATAAGAACTGATGGCGATGATTATGATGGTTCATAGTAAAACCGAAATAGAAGCAGCCGAATTATAATGTCGAGACCGGGAAGATATCCTACGCTCATATGATACTGCCGCAACGAGACAGCTATACTGTCGCATTTGGTGCGATTTGTGAGTTGAGTTTATGACGTGAGGGTGAGTGACTCTTTCATAAAATCTGAAAATAAAACCTCCCGATACTTTTATCTACAATAACTAATTATTGTATTTGATGAATTACAAAAAAATATTTTCTTCATCGTCAATTATTTGTACTATTGTTAAATAGAATTACTCTTTTCTTCTGTTCCATATTATAATCTCAAAAATACAGTCACACTACCAAAAAAATTTAGTACAGACACACATAATGTTGATATATTTTACTCATATTTGCTACTAGAGTCTCCCACAAAAATAACAAATAAACTCCAAAAAGCAACTCACCGGATTCCTTTTCTTGAACATGATAATTTGCTGAGCCGACGGATCCGGCTGCGTCGCGAAAACCTCTGCCACCGCGGCCATTACGATGACGATTGACAGTAACATTTTAGTTTACACTACATCAGTCATATTCGCGAACGACACTCTACGATGTAGAGTTCTGTTTTATATCGATCCAAATAACTCGGCCTCGCTCGTGATTGTCATCGTCGAGCCTCGTTGCGATCGTTACTCAATGATCAAACGGTCAAATGTTTTTTCACTCACACTTCGCCGCCCTTGACGCCTGAAATGGTTTTCTTAATTTGACACCAATTTTCAAAAAAACGGAGCTACAGTGAGAGCAAATTTTCTGTTCGGTAGGTGGCGAGTGCGACTATCTGACAGCTGTAGCTATATGTAGAATCTCAGTGTAGTTCCAGTGTGTACTACTGAACAGGTAAATGTGTGGAGTTGCTAACACTGTACACATTAGATAGTAACCCGCAAAACCTACAAATGAAATGTTAATGAAACTCTAAGACAAAAACTCGATAGCTTGAAATATATTTGTTCGAGTTATCTGGACGATGTTATAGACACCACATATGTAATAATACATGCAGCCGTTTTGGCTGCAGGATGCGCTAAGGAAATGTACATATACAAACATACATGCTAAAGAATGTCACGTTCCTTCTGACGCAGACATGGTAAACATATTTTCAGTAGAGTTTAGGAAATTTTAATGGCGGCTTCTTTTCTTATACCAAGGTATTTCATAGTTATACTGCCAAACACTTGCATAAAGCTAAGTCGGTTGATGATTTTACTGGCAGAAGACAAATGTCTCATCACGTCAAAATAGCCTATCTTCTTCATACTGTTCGTTAACAAGTCCTGCCCTACAATTACATGTATGCAAATACGCATTACAAGTTTATTAGCTGCATTGCTGAGTTGCATTTAAATTGGCCGGCACCACTGGGAAAGTAAATCTCGCTGGCATAAAGCCAGTGTGAAATAGTATCTTTCTAGCAGCGGTTGCGTTGTATGCGGTTTGTGTGAGTTTGGTGACTTACTGGGGGGTGAGTTATCGAAGAAAAATATGTATGATATCTCATCGCAACGGACAGTGACTGAAAATCCGTGAGGTCAGCTGATGCTGGAAATTATATGCTGAGTTACTTCCACATTTGCGTTGTCGCAGCTCATACATATACACCTGTATTGTTATAACGGCGCGATATATTAAGGGTTTCCCCTTTTTTATGTATTTTTTTTTCTAGTTCTTTTGTAATTGTGCTGCTTGTGATTGCGAATAAAGTTTTTATCTATCTATCTAGCTATCTTTCTGTCCCATGGGCAACGATAGCCACCGAAAAATAATAAAAATATCAGTTCTTATGGTATTTTATACTATAGTGATGCATCCCTATGGTATAAAAAGGTGTAAGTACAGTTTAATCCAGTAATTTTATCTATATTAACATTCATAAATAAAAACTCAACAATTACTGTTCATTATCATTAGTGAGTCTTCTTTTATCCTCATCATGTGTGGTCATCATCAATGGCCTTCGTCCATTGCGGAACATAAGCATCTGCTATGAAACTAATCGTCTGTTCACTGACATTTTTCTTTAGAAATGATTAGCTAATTAAATTATTATAACTATTGTAATCGTGATAAGTTTTTGTACATCCGCTGCTCGATCGAATTGGCGGACGTGTTCAACCCCCCCACAGAACGAAATGGTCAAATACGCTGAAACATTTATTTATATACTCAAGCAGTACTTCAATAAGGTTTCAAATCTCTAATCTCCAGAATGACGGACTGCCGTACAAACATTGAACCCCCATTTCACTCCTTCCGCGGTATAAATTTCACAAACTTTGGAACTTGAAATAAATGTTTATTTATTTTCACACTTTACGAGCTTTTATGTGCACAGTGAGCAACGCAGACGGAATGTCAATATTAATTGCTCAATATATATTTTTCATTTATGGATAACTAATCAATACATTCATCGGCATCTCCTTTAAATGTTCACTGACTAACTGAGTATTGGTAGCAAAACATGACAAGTTAGTAGATCCTTATTTTTTTGTTGTGGACGTGGGGAATCTTGGTGGGATGGGATCCAGCGGCGTGTGGGGATGGAGGCACATTATAGTGCCGGATACCCACTAAAACCACCGGGATTGCCCTCAGTGCCATCATTGGTGAGCTGCCCCGGAACTGCAGAACATTAGGGCATCTCACCGGCTAGTCAGGCCCCTAGCGACCGACACCACCTCCACAGAAGAGTTGTCCCGTACCACACGACAACTTTGGAACAGTGCAACTTGTTGAGGTTCCCATTCTCGCCCCTTTTCTCATGCGCAAAATCGCCTCCTCCTCTTGCTCTTTAGTACCCACTTCCTACAAGAGGGCTACAAGAGTGCCTGCTCCCCCTGCCCTTTAGTCACATCTTCCTATAGGTGGGGTACAAAGAGCAGCCCCCTCTGTTCCAATGGCTGCACCCATGGTGGCTCGGTTCAGCGCAGGCTACTGAGCTCCACCGCCACGTGAAGGCTTGAACCATCGTGGGGCAGACAGCTGATCCTCCGCTACTCACATACAAAGCGAAAATAAGTGCCTAACTAGATATAGACGTAGATTTAAGAGGCTTTACCAAAAGCCGAGGACCAGCGGAGCGGGGAAGTTTAGTTTTTTTATTGTGATATTTATGGCGTATCAATTCTGTCCACTGGACTCAAATGGCAGCAGTAACATGATTGCGTCAGGCGACCTCCATTACAGTTTCGTTTAACACACTGCATTTATATTTATTGTGTAACAAATACTCCAGTTTATTGTGCCTATGGCGAGTCGGACTCCGTTACGGAACATTAACGTCTTGCTAGAACTGCTACATAGATTGCACTCGAAATTGCAGAAGGTATTTTGAAGAATTTTGTTGAACACCTAAAATCTTCCAATTAATTACCTACACATTCATCTTAAACTCTTTTCATAGCGATACGCTTGCCAAGAACATAGATAGTAGTAGTACCTAGTACCTACTCCTGAGCAATACTCTACATCGGTTCCGCTGAGGCCTTTTCCTTCACCCTTAAAGAAATCGTACACCAAGATAGTACCGCAGCCTAGGGGGGGGGAGATATTAATGAGTTAAGTATTGAATAGCTACTTGATATTTACTAGTAACCTGTGAACTGGCAACTCTTTACTTTTAATACTTTGTGAATTCATGGTTCAGCTCTGCGCTAGGATCTTCATGTCTCTCTCTCTCTCGCGTTATAAGAGTGTGTGAGTGACTCGCCATCTGAAGTTTTTTTGGGGACGTCTCTCCCCACATAACACCGCCGTGGCAACTATGCTGTGTCGCGTTCCGTGAGGTTTGTGAGTTAGCCGGTGGACCACTCGAGGAGAATACGAAAGGAGGGCAACGCATCTGCTTATCAATAATGTAACAATACCGTAGTTATCTAAGGGCTCCGATTGCTCGCTTGCCCCTCTATATCTAAAACAACTTCAGGCGCACACAAATGTGCTGTCCCCATAGAGCTGGTATGGCCGCCGTAGTTGGTACTCGACCAGGAACTAGTTCCTTTCTTTCAAAATGGCGGACTTCCTTGCAAACTTTCAACCCCCGTCTCACTCCCATAATAGTAATAGTAAAAGTTAATTGTATTTAGTTTATATAAAAATTTAAAATTTCTGCATCCTTCATCTGTTTACATGTTGATGATGATGATGGTGAAGTGCAAATGTATGTATGTATTTATGTATGTATGAATTTATTTATTTATGTAATATGTGTAATTTTTATATTTATTATATGGATATTTATTATAATTGCATAGATTTATTATAATAGTACCTACATATAGGATTTGTCATTTATGTTTTGTGTTTATATGTCATTTTTTAGTTCTTTTTCTTTCTGTTATGATCCTACTCTGTATTATCAGTGTATATTTTCTTTCTTTTGGGTTGTCTGGTAGAAATCGCTATTGTAGCGATAAGACCGCCCTTGTGTACACTAGTATATACTTTAATTTTATAATTTCTTTGTACCTAGATATTATTATGTAACTACTTGTGTGCACAATAAAGTATATTTTCCTTCCTTCTTTCTAAAAGTATTCACAAATTCTGTCCTTTATGGAGGGCAGAATTTGTGAATACTTTTAGACTGCCGTTAGATAACTGCCGTTTTCTTACAAAATGTTTTTCAAGATTACAGACTTTTTTACACGTTTCAATCCCCATTTCCAAATTCCCTTGAGTGTAGTAGAAGTACCACTAACGGATAGTACACCAAACTTGAACAACCAGGAAAATTCTACTTACTTTTCGGGTTCACTGAAACGTCACTCGAAGAATGCACCTTGTATTATTTAGACCAGAAATGAGCAGAGCGGCCTTAGGTCTGTCTTATATACCGTCACAGGCGACTAGACGTTAACAAACAACCCACGTAACAGTTAGTCAACTAGTCTGAACGATCTCAGAGGTGTTACAATAACGAACAAACACAGTGCTTTTGTGGTCTGCAGAAGCCATAGCTGATTGTAGCTACGCTGTCACGGTTCGTGGGTGCGGTGTTACCGCCTTCTGGTGACCCAATGAGGGGAAGGCGGAAGGAGGACAAATGCCCTGTTGCATGGGGGGTAAACGAGCAACGTCCGGTAAATTATTGTAAATGACCAGGTATAGACATCAGGATAATACGCATCCACGCAAAACGAGCGGCAGTGCGAAGCAGTGCGATTGATGTGGAAGAGCCTCAGCTGAGGCAAGCGCGCACGCTGCCGCGGGCGCGGGAAGCACGAAATATCGCATTTCGATTTTAAGTTTTGCTTTATGGCGCCTCGATGCTAGGCGCGTCCAGAGACAGCGAGGGGCCGCGCAAGACAATTGCCACGTGAAGTAGCGCGACTAGTGTGGAAGAGCCTCGGCTGAGGGCTCGCCTGCGGCAGCGCGCGTGGCACGCCCACACTAACCGCGCCGTTTCGCATGGCAATTGCCTCGCGAGGCCGATCGTTCTACGTAGACGCGTCCTCTTGAAGTTTTATGACGAACGAACAAAACGCGCTCGTTGATAACAATTTCCCATACAAAGAATCTCTTTGTTAGATAGTCCTACGCGGTTTCCTTGATCAGCTGCAGCCTGGTGGCCGCATCTATTGACGAATGTGAATAATGCATTTTCCACACAGCTGATCCAATTTATATATTTATGAAATTTTACACATTTAAGATTTTAATCATTGATGTATAATAACAATGAAGTCGTCGTAGCCCAATCTCAGCCACGCCGACTATCTCTACAGCAAACTGCGCAGGCACAAGTGCACTCCCTGTACCCTCATTCTTCTATTCCGATGGAACGGCAGTCCACACAACCGGATAAAAATCAGACGCAAGACAGACGACTTACGGTTTAACCTCACGAATGTGGTTAAACCCTAACTGGCCCGCTGTACTTACACCCAACCGCAACAAAATATTTTGGAATACTTGCCACATCAAGAAAATAATGCAAAATACATATTTAGGGACGGGGCTCGTCTCATTTCACTAGAGAGTAGTTAGGTACTTACGCACATCTAAAATATCAAAAAAATATGTATATAACGGTCATAGTAATACTAACACATTCTCATTTTCGTTAATTCGACGAAACCAAACCAAACGCCGTAGTGTTCGAGTAAATACGTTATAAGTTTAAATTCAATGGCCGTAGCCATACTTAGCCTGATCATAAATAATGTTACAATTAAAAATAAATAAATGTTAGATTTTAATTTGGAATCTATCACTTTTATATGATTGTCCATTGAGTTTTCTTATTTTGCCGCCAATGCGTTGTACAACATTTGCGATATTAAAATGGAGTGGGGTGATAAAGGGAAAAGAGTCGCTGTGATTGTATTACACAAAGTAGGTATGGACCCAAATGCAATTTTTAACACTCACCATACACTTGGTATTAGTCAAATGTTTGTGTACCGGACTATTAGTATCTGGTCGGCCACGTAGTGTTCGTACGAACAAGGTGGTCAAAAAATAAGGGAATTCGAAGAAATCCTGTCCGAAAACAAAAGATTTTATCTCGGAAAATGAAGACATCAACTAGAATATAAGATGACAAAGGTCCCAGCTTTTTTTTTTTAATTGAGCAAAATTTTAACAAATAAAATTCCAATTAGTCCACAGAGTGTAACGTGGGCATTATCCGACTTCAGCGATCGTTTGGTGGGGTTTTAGCCATGAAGGAGTGACTGCGAAGAGAGTGATATATTTGTGAAAAAGGTGTCCAAACATCGGCACAACTGTATCAAGGTACCACTATTGAGAAGTTAGTTAAGCGAATTAATAACACCATGTTCAATAACCAAGTATGGTCCTTCCAGCAAGACTCGGCGCCTGGTCATAAAGCTCGGTCCACGCAACTTTGGTTGGAAGCGAACGTCTCGGACTTCATCAGAGCTAGTCCCGATCTTAATCCGCTGGATTATGATTTATGGTCAGTTTTAGAGCTTGCTCTAAACGCCATGTTGATTTGGAATCCCTAAAACCATCCATAAGATTGGCAGTGAAGAATTTTCCCGTTGGAAGAGTTCGTGCTTCTATTGATAACTGGCCTCAACGTTTGAAGGACTGTATTGCAACCAAGAGATACCGCTTTAAATAAGCTTTTCATATTTTTGATTGTTTTATATTCGTGTGTTAAACAAACACACCGTAAAAGTAATAAATGTTATTTGCATTTTAAATAATATTTTTTTTCTTTGTTACAACATTTATGGCAAGATTAGGTATTGTAGGAAAATAATACATAGCAGACGTCATACGTCTACATAGTTTGTGGCAGAAAATGGGACACAGTCAGAATGTTAGAGCGCATGCGCCAACATTTAATTAAGTATGTATTTAGTGATATTTTATAACCTTTAGGGGTATAAGTAACACTGATGTCTATTCAATGGAACCAATGGGGATCTATGGCTGATTTTAGTCTCACGCCGACTGCACGCGCACCGTCAGCGCTGATGGCCGAGATATATGAACTTTGAGGAAGCGTTCTTTGGTGACACGTAGCTATCAGCGCGCACGTGCGCGCTGATAGCCTAAAAGTTCATATATCTCGGCCATCAGCGCTGACGGTGCGCGTGCCGTGAGCGTGAGACTAAAATCAGCCTATGAGATCAGCAGTCCATTATATACAATGCTTTGATGAATGGGTACTGAACTGCCAGACTTACTTCTGTATCTTCTGTAATAAGACAAGGCTGTTGTATTCAAAGGCTCTTATATTTAAAATTAAAAGTCAATTTCTTAATTTTTATTTAAAAAGCTTAAGAATCGTGCTAGGCAACGACCCAGTTGCAAAGCAACAATTAACTACTTAGTAATAATAAATGCTAAAAACGTAGAAGAAATATCAAGTATTAAGTATATAGAGGGAAATATCTTTCGTTCATTAAAAGTTGAACTATTTTACTTCATGACTTTTAAGTCCTTTTTATCAAATCCAAAATAGGTATACTTTTTAATACATTCATTGCCTTAACCCAATAATATTAGGTTATGGAATAAGTATTGATTATATACAATTAAATAAACAACAACATGCTTTTAAGCGTATGTAGTTTTATTGAAGTTAAATTATAGTGAACAATTGAATACATGGAAAATTTATAAGACCGAGTCAGAATCAACAATTTCGTTGCTTAGACAACATAGACTATTATAATATACCTTCATAGATAACCATAAAAATAATATGTGCCAACTGTTTTGTGTCTTTGTCTTGCACAATATACATTCTTAATTAAAAATCAATTCTGTCGCAAAATAATAATGAGTAAATACAAACAAAACAAAGTCAACTTAAATTAACTTTATTTTACACTTGTTAGTGGCAGAATGTGTTACATGGAAACTAATAAAAAGTTAAGATAATGTTGCCAACAATATATGTAATGTCATAAAAAATGTGAATGGTCTTATTTCTTGATATTGAAAACTACTGTCCATCTAATTAAAATCTTATTCTAAACACTATTCTGAAAGTATAATGGTAAATTCTTAAGTACTCATCTATTCCCTGCGACTGCTTTAAATCAAGACATATATATCAATACATAATAATGGCAAGGGCACGTACCGATGACCCAAGGCTTAATGACAACACATGGAATTATCACGCAAAGGCCGGTGAAAACTGTGCACCTGGTAGCTTAAACGAGGCAGCGCAAACTCACATGTCTCCTAATCCTAACATAATGGCTGAAAATGTATACAACTCTTCAAATATAGGTAACGAAGTGTTTATGCCTAAACAATACAATGTGCCAGTAAATGAAAATAAAAACAATAATGAGAACGCAACTTACAACTCTTCAATGAATAGTCGTGTGAATCCACAGAGTTACGGGAATGCTATGCTCAACTTGGGTAATGGTCAACTTATGAGAGTGTACTATGATGAAAATAATCAACAGCTTATTTTTCCCATGTCTGGGCAGTACGAACTGTTTAATCACAACCAAGGATTGTGTGACGTACCATTGCCGAAATCACAGCCATCCCACGTTTTCACTCTGAACCAGGAGTGTCAAAATAACAATTCATCAAATATTCAACAGCCAACTGCTACAATCCAATGCAGCTCATATCCTCCAGAAAATTTTCAACAAACGTCAAATACACCAACTTCAAATTTCATTAAAGATGTGCTGGGTAATTGGGAACCCAACTCAACTGGTACTTATTCTCCATTTGGTCAGAATTACCCCCTTAACCACCCTGATGTGTCTTCAATTCTTTCCACCAACTCTACATTGGAGCCGAAAGTAATACAGAACTCTCCAAAGAGAAATGAGAATGCACCATTAGGTGAAACAATAAATAAGAAACGTATAGTTGCTGAAGTGAAACCTATGAGGCCAAGTTATTCAGATGTACTAGCAAAGAATACTAAATCTAATCAGCCAGAAGTGTCAAAGAAAGTGAAGCCTCAAATTAATGTCGAATCTAAATTATCCAGCAAGCAAAACACTAAATCTGACAAGCCTACACCTATAAATAAACAAGTCAATGATGATGCCAAAAAGTCTGATAAAAAACAAAACACAATATTCTCCGGAAGTGAATCCGGCGACACAAATACTGATGAAACTGAGAAGCCCCAAAAATTGAGTAAAAAATGTAAAAACAAACGTAGCAATATGTCACGAAGATGGTCATCCCTTGATGACATAAACAATGAAGATGATAATTTCGTTCAAGATGGAGAAAGTCGATTTTTATTGATAAATGGCCAAACTGAAAAATCTATTAAGAAAGAAAAAAAAACTGACAAAGAAAAAATCATTGGAAAAAGTGTCCTAGAGGAAGAATTTAGAAATGACAAAAATGACCAAAAATCACAATTTGTGTTCCAAGAGAGTCAAAATGACATAAATAAGACGAAAAAAAGGAAGGAGCGTACTTACTTTAAAATTGCTAAGGCATCTCAAGACAAAAAGAAGACTAGTCAGTTGAAACAAAGGAAGTGTAAAGCTTGGTATGATGGTTTGTTTCAGAGCTACCTGGAACATTGGTTTGAAGCAACTCGTGTTGCTCTAGTGTGGTTTTTCTATTTACTATGTGATGTTTGTAACATGAGTTTTCATCTTTCATTTGATCTGTGAGTATATCTATTGAACACTTTTTTACTGTATAAAGGGTCTAACATGCACCACACATGTACTGATAACAATGATTATGCTCATGGTGCTTACTTCACAGGTAATTTACACGTACAATATGCAACCATGTAGTTTTCACCAGCAGTATCTTATGAGAGAAATGTACCTCCCTGGTCATAGCAGAATTTGTCAACAACGCAAGGAAACCTCTATACTAAAAATTTAACAATAGAAATACAATAACTTTAATGAATACAAATAGTTTCACATAACAATAATTCAGACATTGGTTCTTTCAGTATATACATATAATACTATTAAAAATAATTGTCAATATCTTTTCTACTCATACTTCTCTATGCTTTGTTTTATCATCACCATTTGACCCCTATCCAAACACTGCTGCTATCCACAAATAAGATCTGCACTCTATTATGAAAACTGTCATGTGTGGAGGTGTGTTGCGAGGGAAGCCACTGTGTCAAGAGTGCAAGATTGAGAAGATCAAGGATACTTTCCGTGAGGACTTTTAAAATCATGAAACCAAAAGAACATAATAATAAGTTAATTTTCTTGAAACAGTTTTTAGGTCAACATAATAAATAGCATCAAACATCTAGGAAGCATTTTCTATCCATCAAAGATGTGATGGCCTGGAACAGACTTCAGCAAATCTCATTACGGCACCATCATTAAACTGTTTTTATCTAACGTTAAACAAAAAGTAAATGTTATAATTTCAGATGTACATCAGTGTTTACACAGACGTACGTGAGTTCACAAGCCGTCTGGAGGAGCACCAAAGACAAACTCTCCAAAGTTGGAAACAATAAATACTTGACGTACGTCGATAAGAAATTTGGACACACGTACTTTGCTTTTTGGAGGAAATTGAAATGGTTCAAAAAAGGTACTACGGTATTCATATTTAATTTTATGTGTGATCTTATTGTACTCAATGTTATTTTGATATAAATAAAGAAAGTTTATGATAAATAACAAGTTGAAATGCATGTAGCTGTTACTTTCATTCAATTATGGAAGTAGTTGAAGTTTTATACATGGGCAATTTTATGGTTTAATTTTAGTAAGAGGTAATGCCACACTGCTTTACAGCTGAATTCAGCCGGCAGAACTGGGGCTCACGTAATACCACTGTGAAGAGCAGCTGTGGTGTCTTATTCTTTAAAAAAACTTAAAACAGTTTTTGTTATAAACAAATACTTGTTTATACATTAAGCAAGCAAGTGGGAAATGAAAAATTAGAAAAAAATTAGTTGTATAAGTAAATATGCTTACTTAGCATTGTGTTCTCAGATGCGGATGCAGATAATGAAAAAGATCCCAAATTGAATGCAAATATTCCACTGCCAGCTACAGGGGAAGAGGCCATGAAGAGACTCTTGGCTTGCAAGGGCAAGGATCCATACAGGTGTGTGGACATGTATTACCAGTGGTAGTAGCTTGTGAATACTGTCGGCTGTACATATTATACAACAAAATCCCTGGAAGCTATCGTGTCTGTCTGTATGTGACTGATTCTTTCAAAATCTACTGAATAGATTTTCATGTGCTTTTTTATCCATGAATCTCGGGCGAAGCCGGGACAGATTGCTATTTGTATTAAAATGCTGACATAACTATGTAGCAATTAGGAACTAACCTTTGATTAATCCCTTTTTCTTTTCTAATTCTTTTTTCTTTACTAGTAAATTTATTTTTAATATCTTAGGAATTGCCTTGTTCTTGTGGGTGTTTTCAGTTTAGTTTAGTGTTGTTCAAAGAGGCATCAAATGTTCATATTCCTGTCTCTGTGGGTATTGACGGCAGTAAAGGCAAACAACACACAAAAAATGTATGACTTCTCATTGGCCTCATACTATCTGCCTTGAGTATTAAACCGCTCCAGGCATTATCCTAATGTGTTATTATTGTAGTATCCTGGGTGTGAACGTGCTGTGCACTGACGAGGACATCAAGCGGTACTACAGGCGGCAGGCGTTCCTCGTGCACCCGGACAAGAACCAGCAGCCCGGCGCCGAGGAGGCCTTCAAGATACTACAACATGCCTTCGACCTCATTGGAGAGCCGGTGGGACTTAGAAACAACTATCACTTATGAGTCTATGAGTGTTTATCCGCTACGTGTGGGCATAGGCCTATGTCCAGCACTGGACTTGATCCGGCTGATGATCATGATATTAGCTATAATTGTCATTATCAAAATAGCTTCAATGATTAGTGTATATAAATGCTAACCCACGTAGAATAAATAAACAATGAGATGCTAGTAGTCACGTTCACATGTTACCGCCGATAGTGTGCACGCTATCGCGTTTAGTGCGGCTCGTGAGTTTCCAGTAGCCCATTGGAGGCAAGGAGGGCAACATACTTATATAATAATGAAGCGGATGTCTATAAATAAGCGTCGGTAGCCATGAAAAGGCTCCGACTGCTCAATCGGTGTGGGTGACGTGATCTCACGGCCGCACTGTGCGCGCACAGGAGCGGCGCGAGGCGTTCGACCGGCGCGCGGTGGAGTCGCGCCACATGGAGTCCACCCTGAGCGAGCTGAACACGCTGCTCACGCAGCTGCACGACAAGATGGAGTTCGCAGCCAATACCATCAGGTGAGCGCCGGAGAAAAGGTTGAGTAACGGTCGTTTTTAATGTTCTATCAATCGATGAGTTTTATCTCCAGCCAAACTACTGGAGATAACATTTTGACAAAAGCTCCTATGAAGTATGTCAAAATTCTATCCCCAGAAATGCATGAATATATAGATTATAGAAAACGGCCACATGACGAACTAGGTAGATGTTGACTTATGTATACTATATGAATCGATTCCCACTTGCGATCACAAATTATTAGGGATTGCCTCAGATAGAGATAAGTAGTACAGTAAGTTTTAGAGAACTTAATAACATTGTAGTAGTAATTTAATTGAATTTCAAATTGAACATTAGTGATTAAGTACTAACACTATTATCATTGAACATATTGTAATCTCATAACTGTTGAATACTCCGAATCTATTATATCGGTAACTTACATTATACAAAACAAAAAAAATGTCATATAATCATTCCAATTTTTCTGTTATTCCGTAATAAGTTTTATATTAATTATGAGAAAATGATAACTCACTCATTACTATAAAACTACTTTAACGGATTCTATTTATTTAATTATATGAATAGCCCGACGTTTCAGAAGCTTTACAGCAACCATGTTCACGGTCCACCTGTGTAGTAGTTGTATTGTAACGAGTAACACGCGCGTCAACTTAAGACATCAGTATGATACCTACTTGTAACATTTCTTTAAATTATCAATACATTATTCACCGTCACAAACCTATAATAATCTAGTTGATTGTATGTATTGTCTCTCATTGATGGAAATTTATGTTAAGACTTGAATAAATAATTTCAAACTTTACATACTCTTTCCACAATTATATATTTTTCAATTTACACTTACGGCCGGTTTCGACTTATTATCATCAGGTAAACAAATATTTTTGCTAGTGTGTAGTTAGCTAAGCCGCTAATTGTAAACATTTTTTAATCTACCGCCTTTTCTCTTAGACACGATATTGTAATCAAGTAGCGTATCTGTGTAATCGTTGACTAGATCATTAAATGTTTTGATAATTCTGATGGCTGTTGTCTGAGGTATGTTTAGTGCCGGCATCATGGATATTTCTAGACTATTTCTTTGTTAATTTGAAATTGTCAATGGCGAATGGCAGACGTGGTTTTACGACGGCGCCTAGCACATCAAATGAACTGAGCAATATTATTGTCCGTTGAGGCTTAATATTGAAGATTGCGCAAGTTTGAGCGGGTTTCATTCTGTTACGCAGTTCTAAGGACCGCCTAGGTATTTTTTTCATCTTGGGAGAGCACATTAGTGCGCGTTGTAAGCTCGGTCCCGCCCACAGGTGCACGAACTGCGGGCGGCGCCACAAACGCGTCGCCACGGAGCGGCCCTGCTACGCGGCGCGCTACTGCTCGCAGTGCAAGATCCGCCACTCCGCCAGGGAGGTACGTAAGGCATAGAGAAAACTACACGTTAAGGGGGATGAAATAGAATATAATGTAATGTGTGCGGATGCTTATGGGCATAGACAGCCAATACTATATAAAAAATAAAGCGTTACATCCTTCCAACGCATCTAATTACGACTGTGAAGCCTTTTTTTCCAGACGTCGACTGTAAAAGACGGATATACTTGTATAAATATGACATATTATGTGTCTGTCCGTGACATCCCAACTCCCGTGGACCTGGATCGATTTAAATATGGATAATATCTGCATAGGGTGACATCTGGGCGGAGTCGAGCATGTTCGGACTGCTCGTCATGTACTACGCATGCATGGACGGCGCCGTGTACCAGATCACGCAGTGGGCCAGCTGCCAGGTGAGAGCTTTGCTACTTGCACTGAATGGTACAGCTTTACAGTTTACTCCTTAAAAGACTATATTTAACGCCCGTAGTTTGAAGAAATACGCGAAGAAACGTCACCCCGCGAATTCCTCTTACGCAGTTCAGAATCATTTCTATTATTAAGGAATAAGCTCCAGCGGTGTGTCGGAACTGACACACAGTTTCGCGAGGTTCGATTAAGAAGTATGACTTGTTGCGAGTGTACACAGGTACTGACAGGTTTAGTTTAAATAGAAAGTCGTGTAATTTTAAGAGCATGTCAGTGTACCTGTGTATCTGTATTTCTCATCGTAGCCCCTAAACAGACAATCTGACTTTGTTTACCGTCGTGTTGTGTATCAGAAGCGGAACCTGAAGCAGTTGCGGCCCAACTGTCACGTGGTGCAGTACCGCATCGTGCTCGGCAACCGTGCCGCCGCCGCAGACCTGACGCCGCGGCCGCCCGCACAGTGAGTCGCACGCTTTCTTTTATAGCATAAGGTGCATAGCATTCGAAGTTCCTTTGATGACCACTGATCCATATATAATTGGATTGCTGACACATCTTGATAAAATTTTGAAAGTGAAAGTTTGTATGTAGGCTTGTCACATTTTCACACAAAAGCTACTTAACGGATTTGGATTTTGACACGCTACGTGAGTGAAACTGCCAGCCAGTTGTTTCATATAACATGTATATATTTACAGGCACGATCCTCAGCTCGAAGAGTTTCTTAACAACCTGTACAGCCAGTCCGGCGTGTCGGCACCGCCGCCGCCCGACGACAAGAAGCGACGCGCCAAGAAGCCGCGCGCGCACTGAGACCCCGCCCCCGCAAACAGAGAGCGATAGGTGTTGTAGGTAGAGCGAGAGAGACAGAATAGCTGGGTAGACGCGTATAGATGAGGCGTACTGTCTGTCAGTGGGAGGGAGAGCTCTTGGTCTAGTACTCAAATTTGTTTTTCTTATTGTGTTATTTCATTACTTTGAAAAAGGTTTGTTTGTTGTTGGTTTGAAATTGATTATTGTTATCGTTTAAAAACATCACCGACGAAAGTGACATTAGTTTTTATTATTGTACCCGGAAGTCAAGCTGAGGCAGTACCTGAATCACCTCTCTTTGTCTCTCTCGCTTACAATACTTTTGCTCCAAACCCCTCCCCCGGGCCTGACGCCCCGTCGAATATCTGTGAATACCTGACTTTATATATAAATAATACAATACTATATTTACCAAAAAATATATCAGACAAAGCTGCGGGCACTAGTATAAACGTCTAGAAAAATCTTAATGACTGTAATTTGTCCAATTTATTTTTTGTAATAAACTTGTAAATTTACTTATGTAGGCGCGTAATAAGTTATACTTTGGCGTTACTCATAATCTAGATGCATGCCACTGTAAATTCCTAACAATTCCGATCCGACCTTGTGATCTGTCGGTCTTTGGTGTCGGCGCACGCGCCAATGATTTGTTTCATATGCGCTCAAAGTGATGCAGCTATAAAAACTGTATATTTTCCACGCAAGTAATTGATAACATTCTAAATAATTATTCAGTTACTACAATATAAGTGCACCTCTGCTGTGCGGCGCGCCTCTTAATTATTTTTTATCAATCCTTAGAGCTACTTTTTTTAAGTTCATCCGTTCTTTCTTGACATCACATCTAAACGCTAGTGTCGGATATGTACATCTTGCAAATGCTCTTATTTATTTCTACCATGTTATATGTATACACAATTTGACGTACCTAATGAACATAATAAATTTACGCTTGTTTTTTAAATGTATTTTTGTGGAGATTATATGTGAGCCGCCGCCTAAGCGATGCGACGAGTGCTGGTCGACGGGTGACGGGCGTACGATACTGACGTGACATATAACATGCCAAAACAAGTTATTCAGATTCGCCAATTTCAACAATAAATATTTTAATGATTATGAGCGACCTGGCCTTTACTTGTGCAAGTACACTTGCAGACATTGGATTTGAACTTGCAAACGATTCTGTCACACGCAAGCTATTTTTTAACATTTTATTCGATCACATTGTTGCATTTGTTTCGTTACATCCTAGCTGATATCCTCGACTCTGTATTGAATGACGAGGTATTGAAAGCAGTAAAAGTCAATTCCTATAAATTGTTACTTATACTATAGATAGCACAGTGGCCTATCATTTATGCAGATCGCGCCAGTTTACTAGCAAGTGCACTTGCACGGGCGCACTGGCTAGTGTGAAAGTCGCTTTACATATTGTTCTAGTAACGTGTATAACCGACGTCGACTGTCGACCCCCACTGGGCCGCTCGCTGCACGCTAGGGGGCGCTAAACTCGGCTAGACTTGACCTATGCGTAGGAGTTTGCTTCTGTGTCAGTAAAATGTGGAAACTATGATGACTTTTTATTCAACATTCTTTTGTTATCCTGTCGTACGCGTCGGTTTAATGTCTTAAAGTGGGATGTCAAATGCAATCCCTGGCACACGAGTGTCACGTGGCAACTATATGACACGACAGTAGGATGACAAGGAATCTCAATTGAGTAATTAAGAGGTAGTGCCATGCTGAATAGCAGCCAAGTCAGATCCATCTGAGGGAAGGAGGACAACTTGTCTGTATAAAAATAATGTTGATATCTATGGACGTCGGTAGTGACCAAATGCTCCGACTGTACTCGGGCCTCCCTGGCAACCCCAGCCACAGCAGTGGCCAGTAGCAGCAGTAGGCTGTAGGCGGTAAGCAAACCTGCATAGGCGCAGTTCGCACTAAGCGAATGTTTCAGTCCAGTAGAGAAATTTAGGTATCAAATTACTCCACTACTCCCGCGGCAAAATCGATCGCAAGAGAGTTTATTCATTTATTTTGGATAATAAGTTATTCCAGTTTGTAAATCTAAATCTGTGCTTTTGCGAGCAATAGCTAAACAAAAACAAATTTTACGTTTATAATATTAGTAGACATGTACCACCAGACAGTGTACCGAGACGATACGGGCCCCGCGTGCCATCCATCAGCTGTGGGTACGGCGACTATCAGGTGCAGGGCACACGCGGCAGCCGGCGGGAGCGCACAACACTTGTATACGTAGTTCAGCCGTTTCGACTTGACAGGGCACATGGACAGTTGGATCCTTTTAATGATTGTCGGCGCTCGTAGACGTCCATATGTCCATGTCTGCAATCGGCAACTAACAAACCGCATGAAACAACGAACTCGTCACTTTACCGCGGTAGGCCAGCCTCGGCTGGCGGCTGCAGTGCCACAGGCCTACTTATATCAGAGAGGAGCAGGTAAGTAACAAGGCGCAGAACGTGTACATAGTGTATTGCTATATGTCCATGTGGGCGTGGCTTGCGGGCGCGTCCGTCACGACGCAGTCCTCGTAGCTCCACTTGGGGAACATGCGCTTGTACAGCTGCAGCAGCACCGTGTCCTGCGACTTCAGCTGCCCGTCGAAGGCGCACTTCATGTGGCCGTGCGTACCTGCAACAGTCGTTCTCCTGTATAATTCGCTGCGTCCCGCGGTTTCCGCCGCGTTTATTAGTGACATATTTTTAAAGCCTGGATTTTTGCATCAAATGCGATCAGCCATTTTCAGACAGACAAAATTGAAAAAAAAACCAGATGGAACATAATATTAACAATATGTGCACTTATGACAGCGCGTCAGCCTGGTCCTGTAGGAAGTACCGCAAGGACTCATGTTACAGGTACTAACACAACGGAATATGTTCAATACTTTAAGAAATTATATTTAAGATTATTACTATTAGGCAGAGGTTGCGGGTCCGATATATATATATATATATATATATATAT
>JAFELO010001142.1:992199-1016412 GCA_017140195.1 Eumaeus atala
ACTTCGCGATTTGCCAAGACTGTACGCGCTGACGACGTCCGCTCCGCTTGACACTAAAACGCTCACTGAACGCAGAGGCGCTCGTGCGATCGTCAGCGCCGACAGCTACGCGGGGCCGACGCGCGACGCGTACGGATGCGTAGCTATCAGCGCTGACCACCGTGCGCGCTGATAGCTACGCGTCATCAAAAAAGGCTTCCTAAAAGTTCATATATCTCGGCCATCAGCGCTGACGGTGCGCGTGCCATCGGCGTGAGACTAAAATCAGCCTAAATCTACTTGCCGCGTAAGTAGGTAGGCCTTACAAACGGTGTCCATCTAACATGTCACGTAAGTTTTTTTTCTTGTTTCCGCGGGGAAACGCATTTATATGCCATCACGGGCCCAGTTTCGTGGCACATTATAGTGTCGAGTGCCCACTAAAACCAACGCGAGTACCGTTAGTGACGTCATTGGTGAGGTGCGCTAGAACTACAAATCATCAGGACACCTAGCCGGCTATGCAGTCCCCTAAGCAACCGCCTGCACCGCCACAGAAGTGTTGTCTCGCACACTACCAACTTTGGGAAAGTGCCACCCCATTGGTGAGGGTCCCATCCTCGCCCCATGCGGAAAAGCGCCTCCTCCGCCGGCTCTTTAGTCCTCTGTTCTTATCGGAGGTTTACAAAGAGTGCCTTCTGCTCTTTAGTCCCCTCTTATAAGAGGGGTTCAAAGAGAAGCCCATTCGGTACCATTCGCTTCGCTCAAGTGCCGAAGTTCACCCCAGGCAACTGAGCTCCACCGCCACGACAAGGCCTAAGCAATGCTAAGGTCTAACACGTACTTACGCCTCGTCTAACACGTGCCTACGTCACGTCTCTCTAACGCGACTCGTATGTCTGACATGCAACGTCTACTTTAGCAAGGCACTTTTCTCTAACAGATACTGTATATGACGTCCAAAAACATGAAATATAGATCAGACACAATTGCGTTCTCTACTCCGTCATCCTCCTTGTCTAATGGGACGACAGGCCGGCACGTTACTGAACTGTCGATAAATCCATATTGTACCTATACCCAGTTAAACCACTGATCAAAACCCACTTTGCATTTAAGATGAGATTTTAAACGGTGTTCTATGACTTGTTATTGGTCACGCTCACGAATAAAATCCCTCTCTTTGAACCTGATGAAAGCAAGGGGCTGAACACCTAATTTCTTTTTTATAATGTATGGGGGTATCTGTTTTAACCGAAAGAAGTTTCATGAATGCCTCAGTTCTGCCCTACTAATGACGCCACGGCAAAATGGCAAACACAAGAAGGAAGTTTTTAAAATATTGGTGGTTGTATGATATATGTATTACCTATTAGAGGCGAGGCGGAAAGGACGGCAATGCATCGGCATAATAATTATCCTTACATTAGCGTAGCCCTGTGCTTAGTTAGTACCTTATAGACTGATGTTACAGGTGTACTAGACAAACGAAATATATTTAACATACTTTTTTATTATAAATCTAACAAATAATGCTACATTTAATATTCTTATTCTAGAGGTATGTGCCGACATATGGCCTGGGTGCGATACGAAACTGCGACTGCCGGCGCAATGGCTCGGCATGCCCGCGTATGTTAGCGCTGCGCTATCTGTGACTGCTAACAGATCAACAGAAATACGTAATTTTTATAATGTCCTAGTTTATCGCTTGAGTTGGATATAAATTTTATTTGTTTCCTTATTTACAACTACTGTTAGAGGGTAACCTAATTAGGTTAGTGGTACAAATACATTTACATTTTTCCTTAATTCTATAATATTATATATTTACTACTTATATTGCTAGTTAATCAACAAATGTGGTATGTAACTTTTTAAATCTGATAGAACTAGGCACTTTGAGAATCTCCGTAGGTATCAACAAGTGGGTTGTACATACCTATCACATAACAGGTACCTATGAAGCTGTAGGTATAGGTATACCTTAAGGCTATTATCCTTATCCACGACACAGCGAACTTAAACGGCATCATTCCGTTTCCCCCTTTCGGTCCCAATAATAATCACTATAGGATAACGCCCACAGTAAAATTCAGGTTTGTCTCTTCCCATCTGCGGGAAAAGAGGGGGGTCTGTCCCCCTATCGTCTCCCTAAACCTGAAGACACAAGTCTTTCGTAGTCATTCGAACTGTTAAAGCAGGACAAGCGCAACCAATCAGTAGTAGGTCCCGCCGAAAAAACACCTTAAGGCTTAAAATTGTACCTTGTACCAGTAGGTATGTATACGGGGAAATGCTTCCTACTTCATGCTTATAAAATCCCAACTCAAAGTACACGTCCCGCATAATTAATTTCCTTAAGGAATTTAATTATATATTTCCACAAAAAATATTAAATTTTAAAATGTTGTCTTTACAGTGGTGCTTACCAATTTTCTGATTTATAACCTTAATTTTACTGGAACTTCTTACTTCTCATCAGAGTTCATTAAATTTCTAATAATAACATCATCATTCTCGGTCAGTGGGAAGTATACGAAGGTTTTGATCTTCGTGCGATAAGTACAACGGATTATCTTTTAATTATATTTACTTACAAGCATGATATTCTCTACTTCAAGAGATTGTGGAGTTTCGGATTCAAAATGGATCTCTGCTTGATCCTCGCGATCCCGGGATAAAGGTCCTGACAGACAAACAGCAGAGTCATCATCATACTTTACCACCAAAAACGTAACCATATTACATTTATTCTTTTGAGGGTCGGAATCTTAAAAACAAACAAAATAATAAAATACAACTTACTACAAAAGGTTTCATCTTGTACTCAAATAAAACAAAGATATACGATAAGTTGTATGTTACTTTATTCTTCTTCCTAAACATGCAAAATACAAGGACCAAAAAACGAATTTAAAAATTTCGCAAACCTGGCTTACAGCCAATTGTTAGTGAGACATCGCAACTAAAACAACTGCGGTAACACAAGTTATATACAGACATTGAATTCCTAAAATTTCAGCCACTAACTGAGATCAAACGCGGATTTTAAAGTCGAAAGTAACTGAGGTAAACCAGTGCCATCGATTAAATAATAAGGTAAAGCCGTCATTATGGCACGACACTTACATAATTCACTACACATCAATAGGCACTTGCTGTACTGACGGCGACGTCTCTGTTTTTGCTCAATATTAAGTTATGTTTGCGTTAAGATGTTGACTTAACGCAAACATAACTTACCAACATCAAGGAAGACCTCTCCTAAAATATATGTCGCTCGCGTGGAAATTAACTAACACGCTGTTAAAAATTTTAGCTCCGAACCTAAACCTGCACTTTACTTCACGAATAATGTTATCAATAATGCGGGTTAACGTTATACTAACAATAAAATATACTACGTCCTTCACTTCATTTATCCATTATCGCACGGGAGTGAGCTAACTGCCGACCGTGCTATAATAGGAAACTTAGGTAATATGCAGTGCAATGTTTAGATATAAGTCATCATAATTTAAATATCAGCAATCTTTTGTGCCTGGTAATCTTCCATATTTCCTCATGATATAGTAACATTTAGTTTCGACGAGAAGTGCGTTTTAACACCTGTCAAATAGTATTGTGCAAATTAGTCATTTTAACAATCAAATGAAAAATATTTTTTATATGTCAGCCATTGACCGCTTTGGTAATATTAACCTTTCTAGTTTCTAACAAAAGCTCTAAAGCTTTTACAATATACTTTGATGAAGCTTTTTAAAGATTCTATCGTTACCTGTACAACTTCGCCATCAACTATATTAAATCATCAGGATAATTTCTCCTTTCTGTGCTCAAACAAAAGTAACGTTTAACAAGCCTTATTTTATGTACTTTTATACAGATAGGACCCGCTTCTATAAACTCTTACTAATTATGGCCATCGGAGTGAACCATTTGATACGGCAATTCTATGAAATTTCATATAGAAGACATATTTTGAGATATTTTTATAATTGTATTAAAGATAATAAAACAAAAAACTAATAAAAAGTATAGTTACGAAATTTATTTAACAACATATCAACGAAAGAAAAACAAAGAAAGTAAGATATAAATAACATTGCCTATAATAAAAAAAAATAACATTGCCAATGATTATATTGCAATTGAATTTTTTTGTGGTCAAAGCCATTGACTAATTAAAAAAAAATATCACTCGAAAGACTTAAAAGAGTATAAAAACGCAAGGCTAAAATTAACTCACCCAGTAAATAGAATATAATAAAAATATAACAATGTAACCCGGTCACACTAGGCAACATTTTCCACGACTCCTTATTTGACTATTCCCCTATTAACTAATTGATTTTTAACCATTTGTACATGCAATAAAGCATTTAGAATTTAAAACTACAATTCAATTTTATTTACAACGAATTTAGAATATTCCAGTTGTTGCCAACTTCACGGCAAGTGAGGTGTTGCCAGTGCACAGCAATAAATATTTTCTAAAGATTCAAAACTATTAACTTTCTTATAATACTTCATTATTAAGCTATCTTTGTGGAATCTGATACTATGAAAAGTATTTAGTAAAATCGTTACATGGCATACACTTTTTATAGCACCTTGTCAATGTAAATATTGGATACAAGGTGTATCATACTTGACACAAAAAAACGAAACTAGTTTCTTCAGAATCAGCAGTAGAGTCAATTGCATTATTTTTTTTTTAATACTTTGAAAATTGCCACTACTATATTATATCCCACAAACCTATAAAATTTAGTTTATGGACTACACTAACAACGGATCGGTGCTGACAGAAATCCGACATATGACGTACACATATACATACACATTATATGCCTAGTTAACATGCGACGGGTGCGGTGACAAAAATTGTGCGACTCATACAACGTCTACTGATAACTCAAAGAACAATGGTTATTTCTCTCCTATTCATTGCTCATGTGATAGCATGCTACGAGTGTTTCGGCTTTTGTATAAAGTAACAAACACCTTGTGTAATCTGTGGTCAGCACTAGCAACAGGAAGCTGGAGATATATATATGTGTTAGGCAACAACATTACTTTAAGCACGTGTTTCAATCTCTTCCTGTAATTTGGCCGGCTGTTCAGCCGCGGCTATTACTTTAGGCGGCGTGTATGGCAGTGTCTTCAACTTCCTAGCCTCGCGTCTCTGTTTCTTCTGCTGCATGACCAGTCGTAATTGTTCCAATTTGCATTTAGTCTTTGAATTTTCCAATGCAAACATTTTAGCCATGTCACATTTTTTGCAAATTTCTGCAGAGGGTTTGTTCTCACACGTGGAACAGGTACTTGGGTCAAGTCGATTGCACTGACAGGCCTTGTGGTCGCACGGACAGGGTTTGGAAGTGGAAGGAGAGTGCCCGTCGCATTGTCCATAGGAGCATGATGGTTGACTGCATCCCAGACATTTACTGGAATCCTCAATCGCCCCTGAGCAAGAATGCTTTGCATCTTTCTGAAACAACAAAATATAAGTTATGAAATATCTTCAAAGATGATTAAGATATTATAATCTGTTTAATGCTATTTTCTAGTTTTTAATTGCTAACAACTGTCCAGAATTAGGAAGTTGGCGGTGTTACACCCGCGCCTCGGAGAGCGGAGAGCACGTTAAGCCGTCGGTCCTGTGCCTGATTTCTCTCTGGTCACGTCGGACTCCCGTCCCATCGGAATACACTAATAGTATGGCCCTATAATATGCCCAGTTGGCTAGTCTCTAGAGAGTTGGCCGCCGTGGTTGTAATTCGGCAAGAAGATTAGCATTATTATTCCTCCAAAATGTTTTCCTCTGGGAACTCCCAGAAAACAAGTTTCATGAATAGTTTCAGGAGAAGTTTATATCTATTTTCAGTTTTGTATCCGATAAATGTCTGATATTCACAACTGGCACGCTTTAAATTTCCTTACTTGTACTCTAATCAAAATCATTTACTTCTTTTATATTTGTTTGGAATGTGATAGTTCACTTGAAAGTATTTAATCTAACATGTTTTCTTTGCTTTTTGAATTATTAAAATAAAAAAATATCTGTAAGTTTTATCATGTATGTAACATACGCCAAGTGGTTTATCCGAGTCTTCTTCGAGGTCTCTTGATTAAATATTCATTATTATTATTTTCAATAGTAAGCAGATGTTACATGCATTGAGTAGATTTTTTCATATCAACCTTGTGCACCCCTTAGTCGCAACATTATCAAAAATCTTTTCTCACTACCTGGACTACAAAAGCTGTACCCTATACCTGTACTTGTATAACAGTTCAGAATGATGCAATAAGCAGCTGGACTACTACTTTGTTGTGCATGGCACACAGGTATATATCACTGCCAGTGTCTATTGTTGACTTGACAAGAACACAAACTTTCGAAGATTGACCAGTTTTCAAACATGTGCAAAGCAAGGATTTTCAAACATGTGCAAAGCAAGGACAATTTATAAATAACCTTTGCACTACTAGAGTAGACAGTTAATCGGTCAGAAAAATTAATTTAAAACTCTTGAGTTGCTCTTGAACAATAGTGACACACATTTACGTACCATACATCTTTTAAGATTTTTAAATAATTTTACATCATAGGGGGGACATGGCATCGAAGCCATTTGGTGTCTTGCGACACCCATTAACATCAGAATATGTACAGGCGTCGCCCTCCTTAATCCATCTCCTAATGGGCCACTGCCTATCAAACAATCTCTTACAAAAACTCAATATCAATATAGAACAACAGATAATTTACCTGAGACAGAACAATAGGTGGTGCTGCGCATAACAAGTCATTGAGTATGTGAATTATTGTAGATATATCTCTCTTTGGTCTGCCATATCTGAAATTGTAAAATTAACAGTCAGAAATTAAGGGTTTGGCAAAGACTACTGGTACTTAACTATAAGCCCCACAAAGTACCTGATCATATTCAGGTCTATTCAGCTAGTAACGTGACTAAATATGATTGGTCATTACATGGAGCACCAGGAATTCATTTGGGATTAATTTATACATAATGTGTACAATTTATACATAATGTGTACAATTTATACATAATGTGTACAATTTTTAATATAATTACTTTCTTATCTGAAATCCATGTAATTGCAACACTATTAGGGAATAGAATATTAATTATAATAATGTAAAATAGATATGGAACTAATGGATGAAATAAAAATATAAGACATTTAGTAAATAAAAATAGTTCACACAAACAGAAGGAAAATTGTATGTGTTCTTCCTTCTATCTTATTTATTGCAATTACATAATTGAACTATCTCTGTTAAGTTTCAAATTGTAATTTACTATGCAAAGGTGCACAAAATTACATATTTGTTTAGTAATACAGTAATACCCCGCTTTACGCGACCCCGTTATGTGCGGTTTCACTATGACGCGAATTGCAAATTTTGCGCTCAAATGCCTCGAATTACGCGATTACATATAGTATAAATATCATCATCATTATTAACTTGTCTATGGTCGCGGGATCCACGCTTCCTCTGAATATTCTCTTTGAAGAATCGAGAATTCCCAGTCCTTCGACTTTATTCTACGGGGATTTCCTCCTTCCTTTCGTTTGTTGGTTAGTTCCGTGATGGTAGTTCGGTCCAGTTGTGTGACAATCAAACAAAAAGGCGTGGGTTACACGGAAATTTTTCGAGAATGGTATTCTAATAGTTTTTGCCCATCAGTCAAATCTTACTGTGACAGAAATGGGCTTGAATCTAAAGTTATATTACTCTTAGACAATGCTCCAGGACATCCAACCTCACTTGATACGCCCAGAGACACAAAACTGTACGTGAAGTTCCTTCCACCAAACACTACATCAATATTACAACCTATGGACCAGGGAGCAATAGCAAACTTCAAAGCTTATTATTATCGCCGCAGTTTTAGCCAACTAATTCATGAAACTGACGGGGAAGGAAGATGGTCTATGCGAGAGTGGCGGAAGTCATACAACATTATGAAGTCTATTCACAACATACAAGAGGCTTGGAAGGAAGTTAAAATGAGTTGTATGAATGGGGTGTGGTGTAATCTCTGGCCAGATGTAGTGGAAGCACCTAGATAGAGGAAGATCTGACCGAGTTACAGAATAATCCTATCTACGATGAGGAAGAACAATTAGAAGGGAAAGTTTTATCTTCAGGGGGAATACAAAGTGCACTTTCAAAAATTTATTCCGGTTTGGACATATTGCAGAGTGTAGACAATAATGATGACCGTGTCTTGACCATCTGTCAAACAATTAAAAACAGTGTTGGGTGTTATGAACGTATCCTACAAGAACATAAACCAAACATTACCCAAAAGACAATAGATGTATTTTTCCGTCAAAAATAAGAGTATGTATTGCATAGTGTCCCTAGAATTAAAGTGATTGATTAAAATGACTTGTATTTTTTTGTAATAATTTTTGACTATGTTTAATCATAAACCTCGTTATACGCGAGTTTCAGTTAATGCGTTTTTTTTTTAACATATCCCTCGCGTAAAGCGGGGTGTTACGGTATAGCAACAAATTAATAATTTGTGAATTTGGCAGCAAAAAAAAAATGGGTGCAGATCTTTTGTTAGACATAAATAAAAAATGTTAATCACAATTCAAAAAGTAAAACATGTGTACAAAAATATTTACCTGTCTTGAAGAGCTGGATTTAAGGTGCCGGAAAACGTTCCTGAATATATTCCTTTACCATGGTGTTTCATGGACTCTATCACAGCTCCAGGACCAATTTTCGAACGTGCCGAATCCTCGGTTGTTCTGAGATCAATCTTGTTTGTCAAAACCTCCTTTGATAATTTCTTCAATTTCTGAGTTAGATTCTTTGATGCCTCTATTAGAGCTTTAGTATCTACAGGCGGAGTTGGACACCTTGGCGGCTTCCTAGGAGCATCTGGGACTTTAAAAGGAGACTGTTTGGGTGTTTGTGTAGCTTTAGTATCTATAGATGGAGTCAGAGAGGACCTTTGATGTTTCTTAGGAGCATCTGGGATTTTAAAAGGTGATTGTTTAGATGTCAATGACGTTTTTGTGTCTATGGGCGGAGTTGGAGAGGACCTTTGTGGTTTGTTAGGTGCATCTGGGGTTTTAAAAGGTTTGGATGTAGATGTAACTTCTGTCTCATCATTAACCTGTACAGGTTTTTTAATGCTTAAAACAAATGGTTCTGTTTTAGAAGTGGAAGGTTGTGGAACGTTTATCTCTTGTATTTGGATTCTTTTCTTGTGTTTGTTAACGACTGATTGTACAAAGGCTTTCTGCTTGTTTTGCCCTATAGGATGCTTAAATTTTGAAGTTTTGTGGAGGAGATACTGAAAGCGTTTATTTTTAAGAGGTTCATTTAAACTTTGGAACGATGGTAATGGGCTTGATGTAGATGGTTGATTCCCATGGCCTGTTGTTGCTAAGTTAGATATCTCTCTATCCATCATGGATTCGTCCTGCTCTTCAAACAGCCCTCTGTCAACGGCACTATTAAATAAGTTCTCCATGGGATATTCATCTATTGTACTCTCGGCAAGAAATGAGCTTTGTTCCGTGAAATTATCACTATCATCACTTAATGAACTATCTGGTGTTTGGGAGGTTGATGGGTGTGCCTTATCACACATGCCACTTGTAGAGGGCATTGCTTCGGTATTTAATTTACTACAAGCTAAAAGGTCCATCAAACTAGTTTTCACTGAGTTAGTTATGCTCTCTCTGGTCTCTGTGGATGTGACATCAATAGGATTTGATACTAAATTAGATAAAGACTTGATAGGGGACTGTTCATTGTCTAAAGATGTGTTGGAAGAGTCTGGTGAGCAGTCTGAACTATCCATTGGCTCTTCTTTAACTTTTGCCAATTCTGATTTTCCTCCATATTTCTCTTCAGCCATGGTCTGGTACAAGTCAATCGCATTTTGTATTATATCCAATTCCTTCTTTTGTAACACATGCAACTGGCTCTGTTTAAGCTTGTCATTACTTTGATAGCTCTCATCACAGTGTAAAACTTTTTGTGTTGCAACATGGCTTGTCACATCCTTAGATTCACATTTTGTTCGGACTGAAGAAGTTTTTGTAGGTGTTGAGGTACGTAAAGTTCGGGTTCCACTTGTGGCACCTGAATTGAGAGTAGATAACTGAAGTTGTATTAGCATCATGTGGTCGCCTAATCTCATGGTCAGATTTAATGGTGATTTACCACTTAAGAAGTCATTAACTTGTGTATCATTCAATGATTCCAAAGCTTGCATTACTGAGTTTTCTGGCCTCTGACTCTGTAAATATTAAATGAATATATAATAAATCTTATCTACCTTTTATTGATTACTTTTGATGTTGTGAAACACTTGATAATCAGTAATGGAGTATTGGATGGAGTTTCGAAATAGCGTGACGTGCTTACCAGAAGGCCTGTTTCTACACTTGGCAGCAAAATTACTCGTGATCCGTCTAGCAGGCCGTTTTCTACGAGAGTTCCATCTCTCAATTGCCTGGAAAACCATAATTATTTATCAATAATTAAGTCAAAGGACGCGGATGCGTCATCGTATCGACGCAACTTATTTCCGCGATGTACCTATGTTTAACAATAGAAGCTTGGCGTCAGACGCCCATACTCACCTTTCGCGGTGCAAAAGACATATTCGATCCTTTGACACTTTAAGTTTCTTCGATACGATTTTCTTTAGATGTTCAACTGTGTTTTTACCGTTCAAGCTGATAGAGAAATTGCCACCCGTTGTAGTTTGTATATTCAGCGTTATGTCCGAAGATTGAGGCGAGCCACACCCGTACACCTCTGTTCCAGTAGCACGTTCCATATTTTACACATAAATTACACTATAATTTAATATTACTACTAATACACCAAAGTACAACCTATTTAGGATTACACAGCTATTTTATTGCACGATAGAAACAAAAGGGTCACACGCTAAGCTCCCAGATTTGATGTGGCCGTCGGTGTGACCAATCTCTATCGCTTATTTCCCGTTATTTTTTTCATAACAGCTGATACGAAGCATTGCTCCTTTACGTTCCATTTCACATAACAATAAACAAGATTTATGAAATTTCAAGTTATTTCATTGAATAATTTAAAATTTCATAGAAAGAGTAAATTTGCTGGTTTCAGTTATATTATACAATATTTATTTACTGATGGAAAAATTTAAAAAGTGATATTGTTTGCAATGTAAGAGAATTTCTTCTCAACTAAAACTATGCAATTGGGCATAACATGACAGTGTTGCTATGGATTGTACGATTTACCATACGATGCGATAGCTATGTGAGACATTGAAATTAGATGTTATATTTTAATCGATGGCTGAGCTATTTTACTTAAATGAAAATATTACTACACGAAACTAGCTATCTAGACTTGTTATACAACATATTATATATTTCTTTAGAGTATGGACGATGTACGCATTACTTATATCCGTAAGAATTATGACAAAACCGGCCAAGAACGAGTCAGATTCGCATATGAAGAGTTCCATAACATAAATATAAATTGACTTTTGATTTTTTTCCCCTAGTTAAAAATTGAAGGGGGGGGGGGGCAGCGCAGCGACATCGTACTTTTTGTCATTTTAAAAACAAATACTGCAAAAAAATGAGTATTATCAAAAAACTTTCTTAGAAACCTCCATACCATTTAGAAAGACCTATACAACGGCACCACAAATCCATGTCATATGGAAAAAGAAACATTCTACAGCTTCTATATATATATATGTTTCTATATGTATGTTTGAAATTTATATCTTCCAAATTTCAAACATACAATGCCCATATCTGTCATCATAAGGATACCGTATTTTACAATTTGGCTACGATCTCCAATCTACACAATTGACATAATACACTTTTACAAACTCCTTCTAAGGTTTATTATATAATATTATGATCATTGCTTAATGGAAACAATGTCTTGTCCGATGAACTGTTATGGTGAAAGCAATAGCATTGCCAATAATACTAGGTCCCTCCGAAAAAATAATAATAATGGGAACAAATAATATTAATATATTGAATAATTTTGAATACATTTGCTTTAAAATCCTCTTTTATAGGGATAGTTCCATGCTCATTATAGCCGAATTGGGCCGGTGCGAGGTACCTCTCGCCTACATGTATCGGCTCTGATTCTCGTTTGCTTTCCTATTCTATAAAAAAATTGAACTTCACTTGAGTCAAAGAGTAAGTGAAGTTCATTTTTTGACAATACCTAGCTACCTAGTGATATAAATACAAAATACGTACAATTAAGAACGTAAGGCAGGGCGTGTATAGTTTGGTAGGGCGTCAAAACTAAAAACCGCCCTGGCCCCCGGGCCGGTGCGTGCTCGCATGCCTCTCTTGCCCCTACATTACGTATACGAAACATAACTTTCTTTGTATTTCTTAACTAACTTATATCCCCCTCTCAACTTCAGTTTGCGTCCTTTTCGTAATCCTCACGCATTCACTAGTGCCCCAACTCAAGAGCGTGTAGACGTTTTACTTCAAAAATTAATATCTGTTCAAAAATACTTTTTACGCAGAGTACCTCGTGATCTAGTGGCAAGTATGTTCTGCCACAGACGTGAGGTCGGTTCGAGTCCCACCTTATTGGGATTTTTAATTTCTATTAACCTTCCTGGTGGTGTAAAGCTAAAAACTGCCGAAATGTGCTGAGCCTGATTTCTCTCCTGTCGTGTCAGATTGCCGTCACATAGAAATAGGAGGTTAAGGGAATAGATAGTGCACTGGCGTCTGCGCAAACACATGTGCCCTGTGATAGGTCCTGCGCGGCTCTTGTCAATAGAGAAGGCGGCCACATCTAAGGGATAAGTAAAACAATCGTATTTTGAAAACGTTTTTATTTCATAACCGCCAATAGCCATAACCGACAGTAAGCCAACACCCGCAGTACCAACATCGATAACATTTATCACAGCACCTTTATTATATACAAATACACGCACGTGTGGCTACCGTGACGTTTAGTGTCAATACTTCACAGCTGTAGTTAGCAGTAGCTACTAATATTAGTGTAGTTATGATATTATGAACTGAACAGATAGGTTAGTGGTACTGTATATAGATTGCCCCTTACTTTGCTTTGTCTAATTACTGGTACATACATCCAGAATCCTAATTAAGTTGATGCTGATTCGATTCTTTTTACTTTGCACGGAAATCTGGATCTGCTAATTGTTGCTAAGTTGTTGTTGAATAGCAGCGCCACTTAGGTGGCACACATTTTTGTAACATATCACATTACACGCATACGACGATCAACTGACCTGTATCAACGGTCTTACTGTCACTCTCGGTTCATTCGGTACTCGCTGAGCGCGAGTGACGTCAAGTTAGACATTCGTCTTGTTGGCCTGGACGACTTGCACAAAATAACACACTGTTTAGAACATATCGCTCTGGTCACGGTCAGGACACAATTCAAATGTTCGCCAAATTACTTGGTAGTATTCGTTTGACGTCAAGATAGACCAACTTTGTATAAGCCGTTCCATTAAAGGAAAGAAATGGCGATTTTTCAGCATTCTCACTCATAAACTATTGCTATCTTCGTCATATTTACTAACATGTAGCTGGTACTCGACGCAAAAGAATAATCGATCCGCATATTTCTTTAGTTTTTTTGTTATTAGTAAGTAAGTATTATAAGTTTATTTGTCATTTAATGTGTTTCAATTTGTATGCTTCTTTAATTGTGGTTGTTACTAAGTGATGTCGTCTACTGTTCGATTCAACGATCCCTTCACATTAACTTACAATATTTTTTTTTATGTAGTGTAGGGGTAAAATGTTAAGACGGAGCCTAAGGTGAATATTATTGTTATACCTTGTTCCTTTCCGCTTATTATAATTCTTTTAATATCTTATTTTTATTGAAACGGCTTATATAAATACTTATCATTTTCCTAAATAACACATAAATCATGAGCAAGAACACTGATTATAAATTATCTTAGAATTATATTGTCACAGGAACCAATATTTCATAAGAATCAATAGACTTCTGCTGCGACTACTTTGAAAAAAAAAAACTTTATTTGCTACCACATACTTGTTGTAATAAACTTGTACTCGACTAACAGTTGTGCGTGAAGCTGGACAATAATAACAGAAACATACACAACAGGTAAAGCGTTAAGAATGTTACCATAACAAGACGTAAACTTAAACAATGAAAACACAATTAATAATCCTAAAAATCGCGCCAATATTATATTTTTTGTATTTTATTTTAATGTAACATTCGACTTAATAAAATTCTTTGAAACGATTCTGACTATCAACATTGATCAATATTATGTGTGCTATTACCTAGTTGTGAATCTAACAATTGTCAAACCAAATAGTTTAGGTTGAATGATATGCATGAAGAAACATTCTCCTATAAAAGGCAAAACTTTGGTCATTGCACTTAATAAGCACTATTAATAGCAAGTACTTAGTATTTCGTTAAAAATAAAAAAAGGAAACATTTAAATTTATAAAAATATATTGTAAAAAGACATTAATAATTATTTTGTCAATTTTGCAATTTAAATTGTGAATTACATTTCCATAAATTGCAAGACTTGCAACGAAGCAAATTAAATTTATATTTATTTAGACATGGAAGTGACCTAAGTAGGTCACTTCCATGTCCAAATAAATGAGGGTAGAAATGAGGGATGACTACGTAGTCATCCCTCATTTCTACCCTCCGTAGCAAAGACAGAAAATATACATTAAATGTGAAAAAATAATTAGTTTGTTCCAATATACAATTAAATGTAGTGTATATGTATTATAAATATAGGAATGATAAAGAAGAAAGTACAATATAATGACATGAATAAAAATATATAGCAACCCAACAAGTAAAGATAAAAATTAAAAAGGTCAAGAGACATTATTTTTTCATTTTTACAGCATTTTCGTGACAATCTTATACAGTCCCGCTATCCAAGAAATATATTAATAAAATAATATTTCAAAGTTTTCAACTATCATTATCATTACAGGCGTCCATATTATTATAGTTTATTTATGTTGTAACAATAATTAAAATATCCTTATGTAGAATATTTAATAAAATTAGGCACCATTATATTTAATATAACCCGTCAACATTGTCTATAGTAAATATTAATAAAAAATTTGGACAAAACTGTGTACCATCGATTTGAATGGCAAAGATTGTGTAGGGTTTAAATTTATTTGCATAAACATACATTCATAATACACATCAAATTTTATAAAGTATATATAATGACAGCAACAAAGTCATATAAGTAATAAAAAAATGAACAGTATGTGATAAAATGTATGTAAAGCTTACATTTACTAGAGTAAGAAATATAGATGATGACAGAATATATCTCACAGGATGCGCACGTATACAATTTACTGGTATGGTGTGTGTATAATGGTACTGTCATCTACTCTGTGGAATTATAAACTAATATGTTTTTCAAAGAGAAATGTTTTGTTCCATTACGCATCTAGAATGGTAATAACGATTACTACACATGAACTTAAACAAACATGTATGTCGAACTCTGTCGAATAAATTTACCCTGTGGCTCATTCGTCTTTAGCCACTATCGCTTCGCGCTTTTTGTCCGCATGACAGTGTTTATTTTCAGACCGTCTAGTCTATGACTTGTATATTATTCACAGAGTAAATAATGTAAATAAACTTACGTAATCCAAATAAGTTTTATCAAATCGACTACTTTTAACTTGGGTGCAATGGATTGACAGCATTGATTTAGGCGAGTTTCACTGGTAAATAGTCATGCAAGGGGGTCCAAAGCTACGTTACTGCAAAGTTTAGGGTTGACACACATATACATACTCAGATAAGCCAGGTTGATAAATAACTATAATAATTACCTTTCCTGGCTTTTTATATTCGACCAGTCACCACCAACAAAACAATTTTCAATAATTTTGGTTTTAGGGTGTACGGCCCTTTCCCAAAACTGTTCCGCCGCACTGGTTACTACGTTTGACAACATGACAACCCTACACTCCTAGTCGGAGGCCGGTCTGACGTTGAGATCAGTGTGATGCGTGCTAAGTTAGGTTTCGCTAAGCTTCTTATTTAATACCAGTCTAGTGAATGTGGTTCAGTTGGGAATATGATATTAAAAAATTGGCAATAAAGGCCGGTCAGCCTATTACATTGGCGCTGCGAGCTGACAACCCTAGACTCACATTAGTTGCATTTGAAACCAGTGCGCTAGGTACCATGCTCAGAGACTGTAGCAGTTGAGATCACTTTGTGCCGGATGGGTGATCACGAGCCGAACTCCTCGGTGGCTTCGTCGATGCGCCCGAAGGTGTACCCGCCGCGGCCGTCCATCTGCAGGAAGTGGTCGTGGTGCCTCCACAGCGACTTGCGGTGTGAAACCGTGAACAGGGAGATACCCGCCTGCAGAAGGGACACCAAAATTAATTTCACTGATGGCTATTAATTAGCTCGCTCTATACCTATATTATAATATAAAGCGGAGGAAATTGTTCGTTTAGTTAAACACACTATTTGCAGACAGACTAAAACACCTCGATAACTGTAACATTTCTAATGTTTTTGTTTGTACCTTTTTAAACCTGTATCTACAGTTTCAGCGGAATGTGTTCTGTAAGCTGTTGCAGGTTCTTTGTCTAAAGGGAAAGAGGCGGCAATAGAGACAAAGCATACATTTGTGTCGATGTAAACCTTGTTGGTTGTAACAGTTATTAAGACTTTTGTTTGAAAACAGATTTAATATAAAAACAGAAATGACAGACAGTATCTGAACCACTTTGTTCGGTTACCACTAAAGTCCCTTTTTGCATTAAATACTAGTCCGATTTCAAAAAATCTTTCACAGATAGACAGTAAATTTATCATAGAACGACCATACGGACCGGAGCGAGGGCGAAGCCGCGGGTGCAGCTAGTTTTCTCATAGTATAGGGGGACAAAGTGATCGGAGCCATTTAGTGAGTACCAACGCCCAGTAACATCCTCACATGCGAAGTCCTTCACTCCATCAGCAAAATTGACCGATTATAAAACGCATAATCTCTAATGCCCTGTTTACCTCTTTACAGTACTGGTACATTTCGCCCTCGACGTCAACGGAGACGGCGCTGGTGCACTCATCCAGGATGGCGAACTGGGGCTGGTGGTAGAACAGGCGCGCCATCTGAAACAGCAGCTTCTTAACACAAGTCCACAAAAATATATATTAAGAGCGGAGCACCCAGTAATACGGGGCACCAACCTAGTACAGGGGCCCTTGCTATTAATATGTAAGCAATTTTTTCTTACAGACTAAAACATTTTTCACTTTCATTTCTCAATTTCATATTGAATGCCCAACTTACTGGGGGTTAGACTTACGCGAAGTGATAGTGTTTTCCCTGTCCTTACGCGGTTAAAAAGATTACAAAAAAAAATAGAGGTGAAAGAAGTGGTTCCTCACAGCGATCCTCTGCTTCTCTCCGCCGGAGAGCACATCCATCCAGTCCTCGACCGCGTCCCAGCCGCCGTCCCGCTGCGTCAGGTAGGACAGCTGCACTATCTGCAGGTAGCGCTCCAGCTCGTCGTCCGTGCGGCCGCGCCGGACCATCTCCTCGCGAGTTTGAGGGTATATCACCTACAAACAAAAAATTAATAAAATAAAACTCACTTTCAAAAACGTAATTATGCCAAAGCACGTACCATAGTTCGAGGGACCAAACAGAGTGAGAAATTTAGATCCACATATGGGATGCGATAAAGGAGAAAGACAAACACAGAGTAGACAAACAGAGAAACAGTAGGGATGCGGGGATGACATTAAGAAGACAGTCTGCTGTATGTAGAGTGACACATAGAACTGTGGTTAGAGGTTACCTTTTAACATCGAAGTTACAGACATTTTGTTAATTTATTTGTTTTTGTTATGTACTTTATCTCATCATAAAATGCTTCATTATTATTAATATAATAACAACCTGGCCTAAGCACGGCATTACTACCCCGTCATGGTTCAATCAAGCCTTGTCGTGACGGTGGAGCTTAGTAGCCTGGGATGAACCCAGGTGAATCCCAATTAATTTAGAGGTCTGCTCTTTGTACCCCATTTATAAGAAGAGGAGAATGAGGCGGCACTTGTACTCCTCTTATAGAAGAGGGGACAAAAGAGGTATAAGAAGCGGTACTTTAGCGCATGGAGCAAAGGGGAGGATGGGAACCTCACCCCATTGCGCTGTCCCGGGGTTGTCATGTGGTGCGGGCGAACTCCATCCAAGGAGGTGTCCTAGATTCGCCGTGTGGTGCCCTGATGATTTACAGTTCCGGGACACATCACTAATGGCGGCTGGTGGCCCTCGCTGTGGTCTTAGTGGGTATTCTGCATTTTCGTGTGCTGTCACTGTACCCCACGCAGATACGACGCTAGCGCCCAAAGGAATTTTCCCGCATCAATAAGAAAAAGGTATTGGTATCACATCACATGTTCAACTAGTTATATGGACTGTATGTTGTCTATTCCGCTGGCCAAAATGGTGGTCTCACGTGCACCGCCGCATATCACCTGTCTCTTCCGGACGCTTAGGTCTTTCAGAAAATTTTATATACAGTACAAGTTCTATCAAAAAAAATTAAGGAAATACCTTAATAAAATATTAGTTAAAGGGGCACAAACCTGATCCCTGAAGGTTCCTAAAGTCATGTACGGCCGCTGCGGCACGTAGAACAGCTTGCCTTTAGGCGGCTTGGTGAGCGCACCGCCGAACACCGGCCACAGCTCGCCCAGAGTGCGGAACATCGACGACTTGCCGCACCCGTTGGGCCCACACACTAGCACGTTCATGCCAGACCTATAAAGGAATTATTGTTATTATCTACGGTACTTTTGTTTTAATTGAACTGGCACAAAAATATATATAATTTTACAGCGAATAAAAGCAAAAACTAACTACAAGAACAAAAACATTACTGCCAACTGAAAGAGGAAGAATTTACAGTTGATTTTAAAAACGTGTCCCTACTATAAAAGCCTTGTTTTTTCTTCCTTTCGTTTAGTTAGAAGTCGGATTAATTGTTCTTATTCTTTTTCACTTTTTAGTTTCCGCTAAATTAAAATTATAATTTATATATACTCTATATATTTAACATAATAATATGTATTTGTAATCGGCGTTTAAAAACCATTATTTAGATACCCCACTTGATGTTTTAGGTAAGAAAACGGAATTGCCTTTCCTTTTAATGTCCCTCTTGGCACTATTCTAGTTACTAAGACGAATCTAACGACACCCAAATGCGTTACGTGAAAATCCGTTAATGCATTCAGGCTATAGGAGGGAACATATTATTACCCTCCTTCTGACGTAGTCAGGTGAAAAAAAAGTATCATCAAATCTTCAGCTCGAACTAAATGTTCTTGGGACTGAAAATTAAGGTAGTTCGACCACAAACACCGCGACACCAGATTTTTATGTATATCACACCTCGCAGTTTTACCCGCGTAAGATTCGTTCTCGTAGATACTTCGGGGTAAATAGTTGAAATATACCTAATGACCTATTCTTAGGTCTACCTAACCTACCTAATTTCTTAAATCGGTCGAGCCATGTAGAAGAAATTCGACCACAAACACAGTGACACCAGATTTTCATAGTATTACTTTATTTGAGGTTATACTCACTGCACTTCGAAGGTGAGCTCCTGGATGAGGACATCTCCATTGGGTGTGACTAGCGGCACCTTGTCGAACTTGATCACTTTCTCTTGGTAGATGATGCGGCCCGCTCCAGGAGACATCAGCATCGGCAGACCTGACAAACACAATTAGGAATAAATCGGTCTCAATTCAAAAGTAAAAAAAAAAATATATTATTGTTAACTTGGCATAAAAAATCGGACTTAACACAGAACTGAGCGCAATTAGCAATGAACCAAAATAACGAGTCAAAACACTGCGATTTAAGTTGCTATATAGCGACGAATAGAAAATGAGCTGCGGTGATTTTGCATCACTAATCCACGATTAACGTTTGTGAGCAACAACTGCTACCAGTAGCAGTCGTAGGGACTTGTCGCAGAAACGCTCAATGTGCAGTGCAAAGAGCAATCAAAACTGCGATTGCAGTTTCTGAATAGCATGGTGTTTTTTCGCTACGATAGCATTAGCTATATTATCATTAATGCCGTGTGCAGATGCAGAACTTAGCTGTGATGCAATGATACGTAAACGTTGCGGGTACGTACACTAAGCTTGTGCATTCGCAATGTGCGTACTTACGAATTGCATGTCCGTTAGCACTGCTTGTACATATTCCTTGCGTGTGCGAACGTCTTGTGTTTACATACAACTTGCGACTCCGTGCGCTTTACACTACTGCGTTGCTTCGATCGAGATAGTATTCGTAGCCGATGGTTGGGTAGAGGTAGTCGATAAGTTACCTCCGCCATTGCTCTTGCTATCCACCATGGTGCGCGTGTAGTTGCCAGCGTTGACATCTTCTAGCACGCTGCGCAGTTGCGTGACGCGCGCCGTGAGCCCGGCCAGCTTGCTGAGCTCGCGGCCGGACAGCACTAGTCGCCCGATACCCTCCGCCATCTTGACTATCATCCGCCCGTACGTGTAGTAGTGCTGAAGAGTACGCGTAGGGTATTATTATTATTTAATAATTTTATTTACAAGTTAGTAAAACTTTTTAATACCATTGATTTCTTCAATTTTTGAAATCGTCCTTACTGGAAAGATATTCTCATATATTAAGAAAATTAAACTGTCTTCTTCTTATATTATGTTGAAAACCTACTCTAAATCTATCCTGTTCTGTACCGGTGGAGAGCAGGTTGTGATCCGTCGCGAAAAACGGCCGGGACACTGCGTAGAAGCCGACGACTATAGCGATATCTGAAAATGATTATAAACATATTATAATTTATATTTTAAGAAGTAGATCCATTAGTTTACAGTAAAAAAGCGGGGGCTTTATGCGAGGGATACGTTCCAAAAAAATTAGCGTTAACTGAAATTCGCGTATAACGAGGCTTATGATTAAACATAGTCAAAAATTATTACAAAAAAATACAAGTCCTTTTAATCAATCGCTTTAATTCTAGGAACACTATGCAATACATACTCTTATTTTTTACGGAAAAATACATTGGGTAATGTTTGGTTTACGTTCTTGTAGGATACGTTCATAACACCCAACACTGTTTTTAATTGTTTGACAGATGGTAAAGACACGGTCATCATTATTGTCTACACTCTGCAATATGTCCAAACCGGAATAAATTTTTGAAAGTGCACTTTGTATTCCCCCTGAAGATAAAACTTTCTCTTCTAATTGTTCTTCCTCATCGTAGATAGGATTATTCTGTAACTCGGTCAGATCTTCATTGCTGAGAGGATCGTCCGTTGCTACAAGTTCTATGAGATCTTCTACCGCGACATCTTCAAATTCAGACCCAATGATTGAGTCATTGCAGCAAAGTCTTCAAGCACGTATCTCTGCATCTGGACAATTCTTCTAGGTGCTTCCATGAATTAGTTGGCTAAAACTGCGGCGATGATAATAAGCTTTGAAGTTTGCTATTGCTCCCTGGTCCATAGGTTGTAACATTGATGTAATGTTTGGTGAAAGGAACTTCACGTACAGTTTTGAGTCTCTGGGCGTATAAAGTGAGGTTGGATGTCCTGGAGCATTGTCTAAGAGTAATATAACTTTAGATTCAAGCCCATTTCTGTCACAGTATGATTTGACTGATGGGCAAAAACTATTAGAATACCATTCTTGAAAAATTTCCGTGTAACCCACGCCTTTCTGTTTGATCGTCACACAACTGGTAGACTGTCTTGTCTGTGCCTCGCATTGCGCGGGGTGCTTCTGAATGGTACACTAGTAAAGGTTTTATTTTGAAATAACCAGTGGCATTACCACCCAGCAGAAGTGTTAGTCGATCATTCGCAGCTTTGAAACCACTGGCTTGACGTTCTTCCTTAGAAATGAATGTTCATCAACATTGAAGATGAGACAACCAGGAATTTTCTCTCGTGTAATGAACTCTTGAAACTTGTCTGGAAACACAATGCAGTTTGAATATCAGCGCTGGCCGCCTCGCCTGTTATGTGGATATTGTGAAGATTAGAACGCTGCTTGAACCGATGGAACCAGCCTCTGCTGGCAGCAAAAGTCGGAGTGGCACTCGCTTTTCCTTCTTTTCTTTCCAGCATCTCATACAAAGATTTTACGTTTGTGCATATCAGATCTTGACTTAGTGGTGTGTTCTTCTTACTCAAATCTTCGATCCAGACTGACAGTAATTTCTCCATTCTCCCTAAGATAGATGATCTCGAACGAGAAAGTTTTGTTGCACTTATAGATGGTGAACTTTCGCAGGTGATTTTAATTTTTTCCAGATTTTTATAAATCGTTCTCACAGTCGATTCTGAGAGTCCAAAATCTCTCCCAACAATTATTGCTTCGCCTCCATTTTCCATTCTTCTTAACACTTTCGTCTTCAATTCCAAAGTGACGCTTTTACGCTCTTTTTCTTTACATGCGGCATTTTTAACGTAGGGTAACATAGGGTTTAAATAATGTATGTATCTTCAATAAATGTTAAAACACAACTGCCAGCCGACCGAACTAACATCACGGAACAAACCAACAAACGAAACGAAGGAGGAAATCCCCGTAGAATAAAGTCGAAGGACTGGGAATTCCCGATTCTTCAAAGAGAATGTTCAGAGGAAGCGAGGATCCCGCGACCATAGAGAAGTTGATGACTACATTATATTTATACGCACTCTTTCGCGTAATTCTAGGCACTTGAGCGCGAAATTTGCAATTCGCGTTATAGTGGAACCGCGTATATCGGGGTCGCGTAAAGCCAATCGATAGACCATCGTGAATGGGCTACCCTACTGTCCCACCGAGTGCCTAATCGGGATGATGGACCTCCCGCTTAGCTATGCACTTGCATGTCCCCTGGGATTCGTTGCGTTCAGCTAAACAAATATGAACTTACTTTTGAAGTACCATGTAGCTTAAGGCTACCGACGCCCATACACGTCCGCATACACAGAAGCTGGAATAAGGACACGTACATTTAGCGACGATATTATCTACGAAGCCCATGCCGACTCGGAAGTTGAGGAAGTTCCGCAAATGTCTGGTCAGCTTGTAGAAGCTGGCCAGGATGGTCAGCTGTTCGCGCTTGTTGCCCTGGAAAAAAATTGGACTCATTACAACCGTGACAGCGGTCGAAGAATACGCCGGAACTCTCTGAGGGCTAGCGAACGGGACACTAGTAAGAGGTAGTGCCATGCCGGGACCGGGAAGGTATCACTTCTACGATACCGCCTCAAAAGCGATGTCTATACTGTGGAATTTGTGAGTAGCCGGTGGGCATTTGAGGACAATGTATCCGCATATGTGGATTGAATGGGCCTTGGTAGTCACAAAAACTCGTTTGTCAGACTCGGAAAAATAAATAAAGTGCACAAGTGTGTGTTTGCACAAGGCACTCTCTATTCCTTCATTCTATTCAGGTGAAAAAAAAAAAAATAGGAAAATGAGTGAAGGTTTTAGCCATGAATACAATTCCCTTCATTTTAGATAATCCCTGTCGTTGGGAAACGGGATACTTGTGTACTCGCAATGTATATTATCTATCGCGAGAAGACAGATGTTGTCTAGCGGTAAGCCTGCTCAAACATGGTCGGGAGGTCCTGCGTTCGAGTCGGACCAAAGTGTTATTTAGATTTTTCAATTTCTAATAACGATCCGGAGTCGGAGAGTGTAACACCGTGCCATGGACAGCACATCGAGCTGTCGATCCTGCGCTTGATTTCTCTCCGGTCGTGTCGGACTGCCGTCCCATCGGACTAGGAGGATGAGAGAACAGGCAGTGCACTTGTGTCTGGGCACACACTTGTGCACTATACTGTGTCCTGTGCAGTTGGCTCGTCTCTATAGCGATGACCGTCGTGGCCGAAATTCGGCTAGAACGACATTATTGTTAGGGATCAATATGTATATTACATTAAAGTATGACTTTGTTATTAGTGATCTATATGTTTTTATTATATTTGATTTTAGCTTAGTTTAAATCACTAGAATGTGTAGCTTTTTGTACTTACAGCTCTACACGAAAAGTGTATTATTTATTATTTTTATTCGAGGACATCGG
>JAFELO010001142.1:1019686-1031149 GCA_017140195.1 Eumaeus atala
TTGCTGTTCCGGGGCACCTCATCAAAGGCGGCACTGGTGGCACACGCGGTGGTTTTTATGGGTATTCGGCACTATATAATGTGCCGCGAGCCCCACACACCACTGGACCCCACCCAGGGCCAGTGAAGGCGCATAAATGCGTTGCCCCGCGTCAGCAAAAAAAAGTGGTCTAAATGGCCTGAATGGCCTTTTCCGCTCGACTTGGAATTGCCGCGCCCCCCGATCCGTCTTAAAGTTAAGCTTTTAGTTTATTGTAACATTGTGTTTTCTCTTGGTGGTTCCCTTTTCCAATCCTATGTTCCGAACCACCGGCAAACTTTTAACAAACTATTGATTTTTAAACTGTATTTTATTTCTATTTACGACTCTGAAGGGACATCATATGTTTCTTTTATATAACGTTAATGTATTTTTGTTTGGAATTATCAAAATACAGCCCTTGATAAGTTATGATGAATATAATCATTGTTCGCTTATAATGTTTAGCTTATTCAGAAATCTAATGCGTGCGTGAAATTTCACTTTGTTCATAAACATTCGACATATCAAAGGTCAACAGAAATCGTTAATCTCATCAAATCAAATTAATTCAAAGCCCGTAAGTGCTGTAACAGCGAACAAATAAATTATATACATACACTTGTCATCACTAACAAGGTCATTTCACTGTAGTTTTCCTTGGTGACGCACGGAAACGCGTATATACGCTGTCACTGGGCTTGAATCGGAGCCTCGGGCTCACAACACACGACGGTGCAGAACATCTTCTAACAATGATTTTAAAGAGATTTGAACACATACAGTGTTATACGATCATTTCTGTTTCTATATTGAATCTGTTTTTAATAAAACCTTGTACACGAGTGTTAACAACTGTTATAGTCAGTTACGTTTAGATTGGCATAAATATACGCATAATCCTGATTCGTCTTGATCTCGTCTCGTGCCCTTTATACACAAAACACGGAACCGCCATTCGTATAAAACTGTACAAACAGTTTTATGAGGTTATAACAGGAACTTAACGAGTATTACAGGAATAATTCTGCAACAGATTTAGAGCGTATCCGACCGAAGCTTATGGAAGTGTTACGTCTAGGAAGGTGTTTGGAGTCCCTGCCCAGTGCCCACATGACTGCCACGCGCCCCTGGTGAGGTATTTCGGAACTGTTAATAATTTGCGTCATCCTTCTGGCTTGACCTGCGTGTCAATGATATGTCGAAAGCTAGAGATCTCTCTAGCTTTCTCATTTTTTTGCAGAGACAAATGGGAAATCCGATCATTTAATCGCACCTTAAATGAAAGGCACGTCTAGTTTTATAAGCAAAGGAGATTAGATTGCATGACCCAGGAACACATAGTCAAAGAGAAGGAATCAATAGGAGACTGCTGCGCCTGTGCTGGTAAGTGACGTCAATGCAACATTTATTAGTAAGAGGGAGTCATGCGTTGCAGCCGAATTGCATCGGCACGGCGGGGGTGGTACCTGTCATTCAAATGACATACAGATATGCCCGTTCCAAGCGGTTTGTGGGTCTCCACTGCCATTGAATGGGAGGAAATATGGGAAGGAAGGGAAGGGATTTGCATGACATGCCGATGTCTATGAGCGTCGGTAGTCAACAAGAGGTTGAAACTACTAGATTCGCTTACTCTACAAAACAAAATTACTTCAAGTTAGATTGTTTTCTATGCGTAGTAGGCTGGAAAACTAGCTATTGTTCTGCAGGAAACTTATGCAGACGCTACAGATAACGCTCGTATATAGCTACATATATATTCTAGATGCCAAAATTTATGACCCATAATTAGTCGTAAACGTCTTTTTTTCGTAGGGCTTTTATTCCGGACGTGAACTTTTGCTGGGGAAGCGAAGTCCAATAAGGCTTCGACTAGGTTTGGGTCGAAAGGGGGGACTGACCCCCCTCCCCTTCTGAATCTACATATAGGGCTGCTGTTGTAGGAACAATCCACGCCACTTTTGTCCTATTTATATATCCGACGCACCTCGGCCGTTGGTGGTGATGGCGTGCTTTTTCTTTTGTGCGTCAGCTCCTAGACACATGCTTCTGAGGTGTACGTTGTGCAAGCGCGGTGCAAAGCGCTACGCCACCGGTCGGTCACCGTTAAACACCGCCGTGAAGTGACAGCTATGTTGTCGCATTTCGTGTATTTTGTGAGTATCAATCAGGTGGCCCATTGGAAATAGGAGCCTTTTGACGACAACCGACGCCCATAACGAGAAATACAGATGCGTTGTCCTCCTTTTCAACTGTCCTCCAATGGGCTACTTAAATTTTTTAGTAAGAGGTAGTGCCATGCTGCATAGGTGGAGGCAATGCCAAGCCATATTGCATGACAGTACATCCTCCTATGCAACGGGATTGTGCCGGCACGACCGGGGAAGTTACACCTTCAGTGTCGCCTTTCATAAGGTTTATGAGTAGACGGTAGCCCTTTGGGGGGAGGGGGAGTTCAACGGCTCGGCATAGTAATTTTTCGGGTGTTCATGGACGTCGGTAATCGAAAAGGACTTTGAAGCTCGTTTGCCCCCCTATACTTAAAAAAAAGTGTTTTCTAAAGGAGTGGAAAAAGCGCACGAAAGGCAACAGCATAGCTGTCAATTCACAGCGGTGACATGTCGTCGAATGGCGCACTATGAAATGGCAGACAGAGAGCAGACGTCCGCTACCATCACCGCGGCTCAGCGGCACGGAAACTTACAAATGTGAGCGTACTACTGTGACGCAAGAGGCAGTTGTGAAAACGAGTTGGGAGCCTAATTATTAGCTCTTACATCACTGTAAAATTTATACAATATTGGAGCCGGTCGAGCTCTTTTTTGCGTACTATGGGGTGCTATGGCGCTTGCAATAATGGCGACTTTTAGAATTTAATATATTATAATATTGTAAGAGGTAGTGCCATGCATGGTACATGACACTACATCCTCCTATGCAACGGAATTGGGTCGGCACGACCGGGGAAGTACCTCTCGCTCACTATATACCGGCGTAAAGTGACAACTCGCTGTCCCGTTTCGTGCGGCTTATGAGTAGCCGGTGGCCTATTGGGGGAAGGCGGGGAGGTGAAAAGGTGGGCAAGGAGTAAGCTTCAACAGCGTATCTGCGACATACTCTAATAAGCTACTACTACTGAATACCGGTTATCAATGCGCAATTATTCACCCACAATATTGAAGATAAAATTTTCCTCACGATAGTAAAGTTACGTAATGAAATACAGAAAGGTTTAAACGTTTATGCGGAATTAATATAACATAAACATAACGTCTGCATGAGGTTTCCAAATACGTGCATGATATGTAACAAGTCACTATTCAACATATCCATAACATACTCTAGGAATTTAATACGAGCTCTTCGAAGAACGCCACAATTGTCGATACTCTACAACTAGCTCTTTATTTATTAGTGTTCCTAGCCAACTTCTTTAAGGATTGGTGTTGAAACATTTTGACATTCGAACCCGGGACTTCATTGTGAAGTGTGAACATCCAATATATTTTTTGATGCGTGCAAACGCTCACTATTAGCCAAAGTCAGCACCAAGGTCAATTCAACGATCGCGTGCGAGCTTGTCCTATCTGTTGTCAACTGAGTGGGGCAATGAGGGTGCCCGCTGTCCCTCTGGCCGTGATAATAATATTTAAATTACCTGTTACAATTTATATATCTCATATCGGGATGAGTCTCGCCAATCTGCGAGAGAGTGGGGGGGGGGGTCGGATTAGACGAGCACTCATAGTGATCCGAGGAAGTTATATCGTGAGTTCAGGTCCGAATAAAAGTCACCTCAAGTATAAACATGTAACATACCGATGGGCCCAAATTCACAGTCAGCCGGTACAGATAGAGCGATATATCCAGCAGCGGCTTGCTGATGTTGCCGTACAGGTCTATGGTGGTCTCGCAGAACCTGTCGATGTCGTTGGTGAGCAGCTGGTCCGCGTTGGATATCCGATTGTCCAGGTTCGTCACCTTGTAATACGTGAGCCCCCTGGAATGTACATAGAATCGTAAGTGCCATTGCAGCTTAGAATTAGACCGGCATCAGCGAGGAGTCAACTCTTGCCTGCGTATTACCACACCAGCGACAGCAACGCTGGCGTCCCCCACGGTATGCGAGCTGGCGGTAGCCCGTTGGAACGGGGAGGAGGGGGGAGGGCTGGACATCCGCATCTCCCGCTCGTATAATACGGAATGAAATAATGAAAATAGACAACATATGGTTGTGAGAGGTGTGCCGTCACTTATGAATATCGGCGAGAATTTTTTTCTAGTATAAGGGGGCACACCAGCAGCTACACCCACGAATATCCACCTAAATACTATGCCGATTCGTTGCCTTCCTTCTGCCCCCCCCCCATGGGCCCCCGGCTACTCACGAACCGCACGAAAAAGATGTCAATTTACGGCGGTATTATGTGAGCGAGAGGTACCTCCCCGGTCGTGCCCGCCCAATTCCGTTGCATAGGAGGATACATCCTCCCATGCAGCATGGCACTACGTCTTCCTAGAATTACAAAACGCGACGGTATTCCATTACATATATAGATATTGTTGTGAACAGTAGTGCCATCGCTGCAATGCAGCAGCAGATTGGGTCGGCACGACCGAGGAAGAACACGTTCAAAATGTCGACGCGAAGTGACAGCGATGTTGTCGCATTTAGTGCGGTTCGTGAGAGTCCGGGTGCCCATTGGAGTGCAGTCACATGTATGGAGTTCCACTATAAGTAATTTTTCTCCAAAATCACACAACATAATTTTGTAGCGGTTCATAAAATATCTCCTAAATTACAGACATAAATTATTTATAATATCCAGTCTGTGACACATGGACCGACATGACGAAACTAATTCCATTTTTACCATTTGGCTAGGTAGCCCTAAAAACCACTCCTTACGGAGTGCACACAAAAAATATATGACGTAATTGTAAAATAAAATAAAATTATACAGTCTTATTTTTTATACTTTAATATATTTTTCCCAGTACATAAAGACCCAATAAATTGTATGCTCATTTAATTATAATTTATTAAAAAAAACATCATTAATGTTAATAAATTTTAATTTAATAAACACAAGTTATGATTTTTATTATTGCGATTATTTCTTAGCTACGTATTATTTATTTATTTTATTTATTAGGTATTGTGTGTCCAAGTGGCTCGTGAACGTTACCTATGAGGGAGGCCTATATCCAGCAGTGGACATCGTCTGGCTGATGATGATGTTGATAATTATGTGACGAAAATGATTTGTTTCTGATATCATTTTTTATAGTATATAAGGGCCAACGACGTTATCGCCTCTGTGGTGTAACGGTGCGGGTGTCGCTTGTTAAGTTAGGTAGCCGCGTGAGGTTCTGGGTTCGATCCCCAGGTCGGGCAACTATAATTAAAATGATTTTCAGATCATTTTGAGCATACATTACATTGTCCGGGATTTGAATGTGCCCGAAGTGACGATATGCCTGCCACCTATAACATCATGGGCCTCAGTACCTTGGCTAATCGTGGGTGTTCTAGTATATCTACTGGACTTACGAGTTGTGGATGTCCTAGCACACCTCTGCCTACATCTTCGGGGATAATAGGCGTGAAGGTACTTTTTTAACGGTCAACGGGCAGTTCTGATGACTAACGGCACTAATAAACATACACATAATTGTGATTGGCCACCGAAAACTCACACACCGCACGAAACGCGATTACAAGCTGTTATTAGCGGTGGTACCATCATGTTGTGAGCGCGATGCACCCGTCCACCAGTGTACGTGCGGTACGGCTGCAATGCAGCATGGATATTTCTTACACAGATTGGTCTGGCACGACCAGAGGTACCTCTCACCTACATAATACCGACCAGTTCGTCATCAGTTACAAATACGTCGAACGTGAGTTTATAGTTATGTAACATTTATACAATGACTAGACATTTCTCGATACTCGTGCATTCTAATAATGTGGGAGAGCAAAGGTGACGGCGCGAGGACGACACTGGCGACGCCCTGAGTCATAGGCATAGAGATAATATACGCCACAGACGGTTATGTGACGACGACGTCCTGGTGAATGGAGAAGGAAGGTGCAAGTGTTTTACTTTTTTTTTTAGTATCTATCTAATCTCGCATACGCATTGCACAGAGAGAAATAAAATTAATGAAAAAAAAAGAGACACAGAGAGTACCTATCTAAATAATCTCTATGGTCATAATACCAGTCACCAGGGGCGCCAGATATGGCGGTACGACGACATGATGCCGGGCACGAGGATTGACACCCTAACATTCAGTGACTGCTTCTACTAACTATATAAACGGTATGAGGCTAGCACATAGGGAGAGGGAGAGGGAGTTATTCTCCTAGCAATTATCTATATAAAAATACAGACGAATAGGTCGGCCTTCTATTTTTAGAAGTCGATTATAAAAATTGACCTCTGCAAATATATGTACGCCCACAACGTCAGAACGACTGCTTTTTTTTGGATTCGTTATGGTGTGGCCAAGGTTTATGTGTTTGCAGTGGTATGTAAATAATTAAAAATTTATTGGAAAATGTCTATATTTTACCGTAAGGTATCGAACGGGTATCACATTTCGGCAATGTAACACGTTATCATGACAACATAATCTCCAACTTTGATAGGGACAACGCCTACCGGGACAGCTAGAACGAATATAAATCGCTGATAAATTGAATTAACTATTAATTATTTAATCATTTAGACAATATTAATTTTTTAATTATTATTCTAAGTATAATGTTACAATATTCTTTTTTTTAATATTTTCATCATGTTTAATTAGTAGGTACATAATTTAATAACAAACTGTGTGACAAGTTTAGAAACCATTCTCTGATATATTTCGATTTCATAATTTTAGCTTAATTTAAGCCCAGATTTAATTTTACAAATCCTATTGCACGGAAGTTGCTTGCTTATAATTGTGAATGATGTGTACGCCAGTTGTTGGCACACGCATTACAACTCGACAGTAAACTTTACGAATGTGAAATGTGTGTGCTGCTGGCGTGCCTTGGTTAAATAAAATATAATAAATATGCAAATAAAACAAATAATCAGTAATTATATTCATACTCCAACCACATGCATATTGATGCCTCATCAACCGACGTCACCTGAGACTCGAGTTGTATGTAACTAATTAAAAGAATTATTAAAGTCATTTCCCAATGTAAGTAAATAGCCCGATTGTCGAGTACCAACTCTTCCTTGCCCATAACACATCCTATTCAGCTGAACGCTGTTAACTTTAACTGAAGCAATGGTCTATTATAGATCCCCACCATGGTTTGAGCCTTGTCGTGGCTATGGGGTTCAGTAGCCTGGGGTGACAAATTGGGTGAAGCCAATTGAGCCGAGGAGGTGGGAGCTCTTTATACCCCTCTTATAAGAAGAGGGGACTAAAGAGCAGGACGAGGAGCCGGTCTTTGTACCCCTTTTATAAAAAGAGGGGACAAAGAGCAAAAAGAGGCGGCGCTTTTGAGTACGGGGCAAGGGGCGAGGATGGGAACCTCAACCTATTGCACTGTCCCAAAGTTGGTGGAATTGTCCTATGGTGCGGGACAACCCCACCTGTGGAGGTGGTGTCGGCCCCTTAGGGGAGAGACTAGCCGTCGAGGTACCTTGATGATTGGTTGTTCCGAGACACCTCACCAAAGGTAACACTTATGGTTCTTGTGGGTATTGGGCACCATGATGTGCCGCGAGCCCCATACACCATTGGACCCCACCCAGGGCCGGTGAAAGCGTGTAAATGCGTTTCCCTGCGTCAACAAAAAACCTATACAAACATTTTAATTTGTTTACTCATCCCGTCTTGAGTCACTGCGTTAGGCGCGGACAGAAACACTCCACACGCGTCACTTATACAATAATCATTACGTGCTTTACGATCACGATAATAATTGTTCAATCGTAACTGTTTGTATACAATAAGAGGTAGTGCCATGCTGCAGTGCAGACAAACTGGGCCGCCACAAACGAGGATATACTCGCGTTTCGTGCGGTTCCCGAGTAACCGGTGGCCCATTGAAGGTGAGGAACAAGGATGGCAACGAATCTGCAGGACATGAGTGTCGGGAAGTCGTCAAAAAGCTTGCTTGTTTGCCCCCACATACTATAAAAACAGTCGAATCGGACCCGCACGAAGGAAGAGGAATAAGGTTAGCATCTCGCTCACACAACATTGACGTAAAATGATAGCCATGCTGTCGCGCTTCGTATGGTTTGTGAGTAGCCGCTGGCCCATTAGAGGGGCATGACAATTTATTATGCGAATGTATAATATAAGCCATGGTAGTCGTCAATCTATTGACAACCTATTGCTCGTTTCTATACTATAACTAAAAAAAATAACTCTCGTATCTGGACGCAAACCTAGTCTCTCCGCCCAAAGAGCACACCTGGTAATGAATCCGATGAAGCTATATTATCAGGTCCGAACGAAAACGATATGGTTTTAACTATAGGCAATAGAAAAAACGAATTATCGTCAAAGTGCATTGTCTAAAACATATTTGTAATACTTTTATATTCTGAATATTTAAAGCGGAACTGTTTGGTTTTGAATAGTCACGGTGACAAACTCATGAACGAATATTTAATTACTTAACCTTTTGAGACTCAACAAACAAGTTTAATTGCAACAAAGTACTTCAAATGTTAGCTTAAAACTTACTATTATAATAAATATAAATTGGTTCATATAATTATTAAGAGGTAGGGCATTGCAGCGGAATTGGGCGGGCATGACTATACCATAAAAAGGCATATTAATAGCATAATATCTAAATGCGGTACCTCTTTACGACGTTAACATGAGTATATGTGTATTATGTTTCATATGTTTGACAGTGGACGTTATAAAATTTATTTTGTAATTTTGTTTCCACATAAAATTGTACAAGTTCATGTAGTTTTCCCTCCTATGATATTTTGGATAATACAGTAAGAAAATTGAATGTCCGCTCACCAGCCACGCCGTGTATCATGCAAGATGTTTTTCATCGCCCTGCCGAGACTTGTGGCGATTAGCGCGACTATTTAGCTAAGGAGGTTATTGTGCAGGATACTTTTGAGACTGATATTATGGGCACTGATAAGAGTTTAAGCTATAGATGAGAAACTAGCAGGAAAAGAATTCATGAACAAGAGAACTCATCAGAAGACGGAGGTAGCTGGCAGACCGAACCTCGAGGCCGTAAAAGCTCTAATAGGAAGAGCCAGGGAGTTGAAGCAGGAGTACAGGTGACAGTATTATGTTGTTCTGGGTTTCCTTAACATTTTGCCTTTGCGAGGTTGTTTAAGGATAATAACGTCAAAGGTGATACTCGAGTGAAATATATTCATCAATTAAACTTAAATATCAGTTTTGATATTTAGACAGAATCTTTTGATGCAATGGTTTTGATGACAAAGGATGGCAATGCCAGAAAAGTACGGAAGTAGCATTCTGTGGAGTTATTCCGGACATTGATTTGGATGTGACGGATGACGACATTCTTAAAAGTTTGTCATGCTCGAGTACTGTAATTATGTCAGCTAAACGTCTTAATATTATACTATAAAGATGATGTGGCAGAAGGTTGGCAAAAATGTGAAGCAATACGCATAGGTTTTAGAGGTTCCTCGCTACCTTCCCATGTTGAGATCGAAGGCATTAGAGTGTCTGTACACCCTTATGCGTTTCCGGTGACTCAATGTTTGCGCTGTTGGAGATTCGGTCGCATTCGTATTTTATGCCCTTCCAAAAAAAGAATAAATTGCACTAGGCCCCACATGGCCCTTCAAAAATCTGACCTGAATTAAAAAAGAAAAAAAAAGAAGGATCCAAGAACTGATATCTGAGTTTCATTGCACTTATAAAATAGCCAAGACTATGTATGTCCCACATTGTCCTCCCCCTCAGAAGTGCATATTTCCCGGTCCTCAGCTTATAAATAAAGCATTGACAATCCAGGGACCAAAGAAACAGACTTTCTACGTGAAGATGTTCCTGCTAAACCGAAAATATTGTGGTCCCAATTATTGGATCAGCCAGATCCAATCCTACCAAATATAAATAAAGTCAATAAAACAAAGACGCGCCGTAATAAAGTTTCACCTCTTCCTCAAACTCCTGATCCAGATCGCAACAAATCCACGCAGCTGATCCATGACCATCTGCAATGCCATTCGCCAAAAGAAGGCGAGTTCAGCGTACTCAAATGACACCACACAAGGTAGACATTCCAAGAATAGGGCGAGGAGGAATGATATAAAAAAACTTATTTTGAGATTGTACAATATCGCAATCAGTAGTGTAGTAAAATTCAGCAAATTGTGTCAATTATTCTGGAATGGGTAATATCGTATGTGGGTAGTGTATCAGCTGGCTCTCTGGTGAACTTCCTGTCTAACTATGGTTAACGATAAACAACATTTTTATGTTAATATTTTTCTGTGGAATTGTCAAAGCCTTCGATCTAAGGCCGTGTCTCTCGAAGCGAATTATTGTTACAAGAAAAGGTCCATACCGCTGCGTCTCTCACTTAGAGACATGGCATGAATGTGATACCTATTTTCATATAAATTCGCACAACACGTGTAGACTAGACCGGTTAGACGGGTACGGCGGTGTGGCCATACTTACTCATCTGTTCAAAGTTTTCTGTTCCATGACATTGCCCTAACGTAGGCATTGAACTTCTTCCTATTAAAATTTTGAATTGTAGTTATTTAGAAAATGTTATCTTCCTTTACTGTCCTTCAACTACTCAAAATTATTGCGATTACGTATTTTCTCCTTTTAAGTCTTAAACTTTGATTTTAGGTGACTTTAATTAATGCTCACCGCTCCGGACGGTCTCTTACAGGTCGGATCATCGATTTTAAATGAGACCTCCAGAAACAACAAGGAAAAGCGACTTTCCTATGAATTATAGGGACTAGATATTTTCTTAAGAGAGGTTCAGTATTTACTGGACCAATCAATAAGTTTTAAAAGGTGTTTTCAGTGTTGTTACAAATTATAGTATACTAGCAGTCCACCCGGCTTAGCACGGATATTTCACGACATATGGCAAAAATTAATTACAAAAATATAAAAACTGAAAAATTTAATATCGGCCTTACGACGTTTGCCGTGTTGCCAATCGTTTCTGTAGTTCTACAAGGATGAACTTTGATACTTTTCACACCATTGCATTGGTTACATTATCGAAGCTTCCATAATTATCAAACGATTTAGAGAATATTAGTAGCTTATGTTCACCGCAGATAATGTATCATTGTAGCATATAATATGAAAAGATTTTCTCAAATATTCCAGTAGTCTTAGACTGGATTTTCTGATTATTCAATGCAAAATGCCTATTCTTAGCAAAAAAAAATCATACAAGCGAACTAAATCAGTAAAATCTAGATA
>JAFELO010001142.1:1031243-1051965 GCA_017140195.1 Eumaeus atala
ACTCACTTCAAGTACTGCTGGTACAGATGCAGAGAGAGATTTGTCCGTACTCTCAACTTCGCCTCTCCTATGCTCCATTTCAGCACGTTGTTAACTAGAGAAATCTGAAAATAAAAACTGCATCACTTTATAAATACTACTTCTTCATCACCAACCAGAAGACGCACACGAGGCTATGCCCAGAGAGCGCAACAATCACGGTCAGAAGCTGCAAGCATCCCGGGATCCCCGTTAACCTTAAAACCAAGCACCAGTCATTTGGAAGACCATCCAAAATGATACAATCCGGTATAGGAAAACTGGTTGTTTCAGTCGGTTTACGGATACTGCGAACACCACGAGTGAAAGAGATGACTTGCTACTCTCTCTCGCTTGCTGGCTCCACTCATTTAGTGCATTACGATGACTCGTAGCACAGCTAGCGTTATGATTGACAAGACCAAGCTGCCTTGGATTTCTGAACATTTAGATCTTTAATTTCTTTAATTACAAGAAGTAGATTAGAGATACTATTGAAAATTGTAATCTATATAAGATTTCAGCGAAACCCGCTAGAACTTTTTCCGTGCAAGGGGAAAAACATTCACACAAACTTTTGTATATATTAGTAGGCTTTTTAGTGGCTGCGATAAAAGGTTTTCTTTATACTGTAGGAAACATATTCGAGCATATGTAGAATGTATTTACGAAAAGGTGTTTAAACGCATAACATTATGTAACACTTTTAACGTAATCCATTTAATATGTATGATACATATTCATGAATTCAAATATCACGTGTAAAGGAAAAGAAAAAAGCTTTTCAGTAGTAATGGATGTAACGAGCGAGACTTCAATCTTCAATATATACAAAAGCGAAATACCGCTTACTGTTCAATCACCAATTCTCAGAAACTATGATACATTGAAATTTCGCAGGTAATTTTCTTCCACATAGACATCAGCTAAGGACGAATTTCAAGAAACTCTGCCCCTAAGGAGGCTCCTTTGATGGCGGAGTCTGCGGGTGAAACCACAGAGTCCTGCTGCACATCTATCAAAGCATCGTTCTCACAAAATTCCATCAAATTATTTTCAACTTTGGCATTTTTGCCTGGGTACATTTCGCTCAAATAATATCGAAGTAAAAGGATGGTTGTGGAGTTTACTCCTTAAAAACGATCATGCTTCTGAAGAAAGATGCGCAAGGGACCTAAAGGAGGATCTTCACGATATTTCGCTCGACGGGTTAGTACATTCTTGGTTTTTTGTACCATTATAATTGTGCCTTTTTTCAATGTTTGAAATAACTTTGTATGTGAGTAATAGAGTAATTCTCCTAAATATATCCTAATCTATTATCGACCGATGACGATCTCAAGATCCGATACAGTGAAGTGTAGCCAAAGGGAACACACACCAGAGGCATGGCGCAGAGGAACTTTATCAGCAGTCGCTTAAATTCAGGCAAGTTCATTGTGATGATTGATCTGTAACAAAACACATTATTTGTACCTTTGCATCAGAACATTTTCATAATTTAATGTTTTTGTTTTATGATTATGTACTTATTTTTATTGGGAAGGTTTCCGTCCAGGCTTCCCCCGTGAATAACATGTGGCAGATTTGTTAATGTAGCATTAACAAATTGTAGCGTTCAACCTGAACCTCTATCCATGGGTGAAATCTGGGTGAAAATCCGTCCAGTACATTTCAAGAAAATCACATGTAGACAGATAGTTTTGGTAACCTTCTGTACATTTATTTTATAATATGTATAGATAGATCAGCTGCCTCGTGGTCTAGAGGTAAGCATGTTCGGGCGCAGACCTGAGATTCCGGGTTCAAATCCCGTGTTGGGCCAAACTAAAACTGTTATTAGTATTTTTCAGTTTCCAATAACAGTCCGTTCTGATTCCGGGAGGTCAAACAAGGCCAATCCAATTCCATCGAGGAGTGTGACAGACGGATTTTAGTTCCACGAAACTGTTTAATAATGTCTTTAAGACTTTAAACTGGGCAACTGCGGTATAAATGTTAACGGCGAGTACCTCTCACATCTTCGTTTCCCCGAGGATATCGTTGTCTTGGCCGAATCTTTGGAGAGCTTAAAAAAATGTTGCACAGCCTAAACGAATCCTCCCGACGTATTGGCCTAAGGATGAACTTGGACAAGACAAAGGTCAACGAACACGTTCTCCCTAGGCCGTTCAACGTCGATGGTACTATTCTCTAAGTCGTGAACGAAAACGTCTACCTCGGACAACTATTGCAATTAGGTAGACATAACTACGAGAAGGTAGAAGGAGATTCCGTTGGGTTGGGCAGCATTCCGGAAGCTTCGTCTCATTCTCAAGTCGCTTATACCACAAAGCTTGAAGACAAAAATCTTCAACCAATGAGTTCTGCAGGTGATGACCAACGGGGCCGAAACATGGCCTCTAAATTTAGGACTGATCCGCAAGTTTGCAGTAGCTCAGAGGCTATGGAACGTGCTATGTTGGGTGTTGCTTTGTCCGATAGATTTCGCAACGAAGTCATAAGGCTGAAGTATCTGATATCACGCGACTCAGAAGATCAGATGGCAAATGGGCCAGTAATGTTCTGGAGTGGAGACCGCGTTTAGAAAAACGAAGTGTTGGATGGAAGCGAGTGGCAGGAGATCGGCCATCTTGGCGTTCATTCAAAAATGCCTATGTCCAGCAGTGGACCGAAAAGGGCTAAAAATGATGAAGGATGAATAATAGTCCGGAGTTAGGAAGTTGTCGGTGTTACACCCCGTGCTTCGTTCGGTCTACGCTTGATTTCTCGCCGGTCGTGTCAAATTGCCGTCCCGTCGGAATAGGTGAATGAAAGAATTATTTATTACAGATAAATATAATAGCCATAGACGACGTAGATTTTCCATTAAGTAACACATGAAAATGTCTATGTAATTGCTATTATGACGATAGTTGCTATTAAATTCCAAAGGATGACGAGGCAATGGCAACTGCGAACTCTATTTTTTTATAGTCTAAGGGGGCAGACGTGTAGTCAGAACCTTTTGTAAACTTGCTACGCCCATAAACATCCTTACAATTGTTATGTAGACTTGTTGCACTGCCTCTTCAATGGGGCACCGGAAACTCGCAAATAGCACGAAACGCGACAGCTATCTCGTGAGCGAAGTTCGTGCCGTGCTACAATGATGCATTATCAAGCATGGCACTTACTGTTCTGGTGCACATCTATCTATGTATAACATAACAACCATAGATCTAACTAGCTCGTTGTAGCTATCAGGATATCAGGATGTTTATGATACAAGCAGTCAAGGAATATTCGATTTTCGAAATATTTTATTTTAAATATATATTATCACGTACACACAGATCACAAATCTCAAACTGCAATAGTTGAAAATTTCAAATTTAGCAGGTAAGTTCCTTTTAGGGTGTACACATCTACTAAGAACGAATTTTTCGAAACCCCCCCACCACTAAGAGTGCCTTTCTGGGGGTGAAGTATGTGGATGGAAGCATGTGGTGCTGGGATTTTTACATATGCTACACAACACTCATATCATATACTCGTAATATGAAACAATTCATATAATATGAAATAATCTTCCCTAATGCTTCATTGAAGGAACTATTTATATACATGTAAACATGAATATGTTCATATTGGTGTAATTGACGTAAATAAATTTTTAGGTATAATTATTGATTTATATAAATGGTTTTATGTCGTTTATTATTTTTTATATTTCATTACTTTTTAGGATTATATGAATGAAAGTATGTTAGAATGGCACAACTCCATGGGGCGTTAGTAGTGTAATTGTTATAACACGCAACTTTATGCTGTGAGGATTAAAATAAGCTAGATGAGTTTTTATTATAATAAAATTACTTTAAACAGAACACATTTTAATTTACATATTATTTTACATGTTGTACATTTAATTTGAACTCCATATGCATAGTTTGATATTATTTAAATGTGTGACATTCTCAAAACATGAAGTGATTTTTAAATTTGCTCTTCACTCACCCTTCAATCAGAGTTGTATGTTGAATAGTCCATAAATCACATACAGTTCTGGATATTAGAGACAGAGCTATTAAAAACATGAAGCCACTCTCTTTTGTCCATAGTCCAGGAAACATAATTTTCCATAGCACTTTCATTTCCGCTATAAATCTTGCATTTACTTGTGCTTTTGGTGTATTTGCTCCTTTATCTTTAATCATGTATTGTACTTTTTCATGTGTTGACATGTGTATTGAACCTCCATTTTTAGTTTTGCTAAATAAAACAAAAATAATTGTGAATAGTAACACTATTAACAGTAACACTAGTTACAGTTAATCAGACTAGGTGAGGACATGACTCTGAGGTGAGTGTACAAACTGCATGAAACGCGACATGGCGATGCTGTCACTTTATGCCAGTATCAAGTGAGTGTGATACTTCCCCAGATTCCCCAATTCCGTTGCATGTGAGGATGTAGTGTCATGCACCACACGTGGCACTACCTCTTCAGTAGTTTAGAGTCGGTGCAAAGGGATTAGAAAACTTGTGGGGTATTCAAAATATCAAACATGACTTTTCAGAAATTGTAGAATGTTAAGATAGTAACAATATAAAATAATTTAATGTATTTCTGAACCAAATTACAATTGTTATCTTACTTCATCTTTTCTCTTTAGTCATTTACCCTACAAGGAAACATATATGACACATAATTTTAAATTAATGTAACTTAATGTATGTTTATGTTGTTAGTAATTAATGTTAACCTTTTACTAATAATCTTACATTAGCAACAAGAAGTAAACTTATGAGTACTTATTACATTTATGCTATCCTTTTACTACTATGAATGTGAATATTTGTAATTTACTCAAAAATTACTATCTAGATTTGGAAAAATTTCAAATATCAAAAAAGCTGGTTGGGGTGTCGCAATAGGAGCACTATTGGATGGGGACTTACATTTTTTTTGCAAAAATTTGATGTTATTATCCCTCATTTTTTTTCGTTCGTCTTACATATGATATATACCAGAATATTATTGAAACATGACTTTTTTTGTGGTGTACTGCTACTTAGGTATCAAGCTCAAAAATTTTCCATACAAACACTTATAAAACAAATGGAATATTGTTTTCTTATGTTAACACCCTATTTCTATGTACTAGTCACATAGGGTTTATCGTGAAGAACAAAGTTAGTCATGTGAAGCTTTATCTTGTGGGCCACCATTACAGAGTAAGACGAGCCTGAATTTCCAAAACACTTAGATTTTTTTTGTCATATTGATATTTAAATTTATATGGTACCAGGTAACTGGCCAACCCTGACAGCAAGTATCATTTACGCACATAGCTAGGTTAATTGTCGTCTGCCATGTTAATGATAACATATGCCTCTTTCAATGCCTTGACTGTAATTAAAATAAAATGTACCTATTAAATCCAGGAAAAGGTTAAACAACATCTGGCCGAGTAATTACTTTCAAAAATTAAATAATTTTGGTCTCAGTGATTAAACTTTTTGAAGTATCAAGCTGTTTTCTTGTGTTTTTCTGTTCCACTTTACTGGGAAAATGCAAGATATTATGAAGTAAATAATAGAAAATATTTTCAGCATGCCGAGATCAAGATTTCTTACCTTGACTTTAATGATTTCTTTATAAACCAGGCACTGAGGGCTGCGGTAGCTGCTAAAGCAATTTTAACATCTGTCCTTGATGCATATTTACTAAAATTTGGAGCCATTTTGAAAGATTTTTTCACTTATCATTAATATAGTACCCCTGAGGCCTATTGTAAAATAAGTAAAAACATTACACCACAATGTAATCCGTAGCTTATTACTCAACTAATGCAGTACACACTACACTCTATATACACTGCAAAGCACAACTGAGTAAGGCAACAGTCATCAGTGAACAGTTGACAGTTGACGCTCAATGTCAAACAAAGATTAACAGTTAACCATAGAGATAATATGGATAGAGTAGCAAACATAGAGACGACACCGAAAAAAAAGGGAAGCCATAGGTAGGTAGTGTTTCGATATACCTAGTTAGACGGTCATGATTATCTCCATGAGCTAAATGTTCTGCCAGTGCAGATGCCCAGATGACCCAGAACCTAGTCTCGTCACCCGACAAGCACTTACAAGTTATAGCAATACGATTCAATAGTATATCTTCTGGTTCGAAATGATTCGAAACTATTGGTACTGTATGTATAAAGTTTGGGAGGTGTATTTTATTAACCGCTATCAGATGGTGTAGTAGTTAAATGATTATGTAGTATTGGTTTGAAAAGTAAAATTATTAGGCTCCGTACATGTATCTGGGGGATTTTTTTTTCCTAAAACAGGCATGTGGGGAATGACTTATCATTCTAAATAATATGTAGGTTTCTAAAGTGATAGGAAGTGTGTCCCTCTAACTTTTAAATTACCACGGGGAAAATTATGGAATTCAATGAAAAATGTAAACAAAATTTGGTTTGTACTAAATAGGTTTGGTAGTTTAAAAAATATGTATATGTGTCTTAAGTTTACGCGAATGTTAGTCATTGCAATAAAACTACTTTTACGGCTTTTGTCGCGGTTTATTTAATTATTTATCAAGCCTGACGTTTCAGAAGCTCTACAGCAACCATGGTCATGGGTGAACGGGAGTCCTAGCTATGTGCCTAAATGATATTGATAAATGATGGTAGAAGTAGTTTTATTTTAATATCTATAAATGTTTTTTTTTGCTGCGGTTGGACCCACCGAAGCCGATTGTTTAAATCTCGCTGTTATAAGCAAAATAATCTTTGGACTTCTCTGTTTTCCGGTGAAAAGAGTTTATGTTCTGTTCTTAGTTTGAGCAAAGAGCGGGTATGTGAATTTTTAATTACTTTTCCATAAATCATAATGAGCAATAATAGGAATGGTCTTCAATTACTCCTTTCATTAACACCAAACCTTGCATAGTTAAGCATCCGCCATAAATTATAAGAGTACTAGCGATCCGCCCCGTCTATGCAAATGAATACCCTAGCCAATTAAACACTAAAAAACCTCCCTCAAGAATCGCTCTATTCAAGGGTGAAAACCGCATGAAAATCCCTTAAGTAGATTTTGAGAAAATCGATCACGCATACACATGACACACAGCTTTTGGGGACTGTTTTATATACCTAGTCGGCTCATAAGTTTTGTCACATATTTATTGTGAAATAATTGACACTTGCTTGTCCTTTGAATAACGATTTATACATTAATTTGAACCGTTTTTTCATCACGTTTATTCAAAGTGAACCCAACGATTTCGAATAATGGTCTTCAATTTGCGCATTCTTCTATAGGCGGCACACACGTGGTCCATGTCGATATCGGTGGATGATTTGATTAGGGATGCCTTGAGTTACTTACTTTAGGATGTGGTTTTGAGCAGACCAACCGTTAACTGGCCGTTACTACTATGTCCTGTTATCCAACGGCTTCAAATCTGGACTTATGGACGGCCACCCTTCGTGCCAGATGAAGTCAATTTTGCGGGCAGTCACCCAGTCTTACGAGCTTCGTGCTCTATGGACTGACGCAGAAACTTGCTGGAATTCAGTATTGAACATGGTATGACTAACAAGTTATACAAGGTAATGAGTTAATCTGAGTTAGGCCCCAATATGAGATTCCTAAACAGACATGGCCAAGGATGGAAAATGGTTTCGCTGGACACACATCATACATCTTATAATTATTTCTTCCACTATAAAAGGTTTTTCACCTGAAAAAGACTTTGACGATGCTTTTTTACTGTGTACCGTTTAAACCAAGCGTGGGATCTCTCGTGTCCATTACATGCGCATCTAAGCGATGTCTCGTTTTTCTGTGATAAGCTCACAGCTTTAAGTTTTCGTTCACCACGTGTTGAATGGCAGATATCACACCGTGGAAATGAGTCGCACTTTCCAGTTTGCTTCTGTGTCATAAATAATTATTCTTACTTAATGAATTCATCACCACCATCGACAGCCGCACGACGTTCATTGCTGGACATAGGACTCCTCCATAATAACAAATCATAGGGGTTTTGTATATTGTTTGTAAATTTAGTTTCTCTATAGATATGTATTTCATTCATTGATTGAAGAGACCCGCTGAGTTTCTTTCACTGGTTCTTATCAAGTCAAGGCTAGTGTTGAACAGGCGGTAGATTTTACCGCTGTCGTTAATTCAAATTTTCAACGTCAGCGGTAAAAGTAATGTAATTTACAAAATACTCACTGCAAAATAAAAAATAACATTTTCGTTTTCAATAATCAAAAGGATTGCTCGATTGTTCTCCCATAGATAATATATATTAAAATTTTCCTAAAAGACCTCTTTTTGTTGCCGCTTTTACGAAAATTGGAAAAATATAATTATATAATTGAAATAAAGGGATTTTTTAATGTGTCGTGACATTTGTTGTGTGTACATATGAAACGGGCTCGTCGTCTACATATTAATAAAGTAACAACACATGACAAAAAATGTGTGTATGTGTCTTTTATAATAATACTAGCAGCACCCCACGGTTTCACCTGCGTATCTCCGGTCTTTAAGAGTGGAAGATCCATAATTGCCGATACACGTTCATTTGTAACCTGACTTATAGACTAACTTATATATGAAATGAACAAACCCTATACCACAGTTTTTATTAGTTGTACATTATCCAGTAACGCTTAAATACTTAACAATTCACTTTTAACGAGTGGCCCAAAAAATAGATTTTATAGTTTTGACTTAAAAAATGACGCCCTGCTATACAAACGTTCACCTTTCCACTACATTAGCGGTAAAAACTCTAAAAAAAAATTCTTTAAAGGTTTTATCGAGTCACCTGCTAAGGAAAATGCCAAATTACAAGGCAAGAAATTACGGTAAGTGTGTGACTTGAAATACTTAACGTTCGTTGACGATCAGTCAGTAGTAACAGATAATTTATAGGTTCTGTGTACTTCTCTTACAGCAGTAAAACGTGAACAAACTCAATTTGACTGAGTGATGATCAGAATAAAGAGCGGGCCTATGAAGGACTATGTTATCTTTATGTTATCTTTATGTTATCTTTATGTTATCTTTATGTTATCTTTATGTTATCTTTATGTTATCTTTATCTTTATGTTATCTTTATGTTATCTTTATGTTGTCTTTATGGTGATAACACGTTTCTTTGTAACACATTGGCGGGTTAGGCACTTAATTTTTTGCTCTGACTTAAAAAATGACGCCCTGCCATACAAACATTCACCTTTTCACTACGTTACTACTCCTACACTATCTCTTTTTCGCTCGTCCTCCTCTTTGTAGCGTTCTGCATCGGCGAGCATGCGGCCGATTTCGGCCTGTGATAGCCTGCCTTTGTCGTTCTTTATGACGATGTTCTTGCTGCGACCGGTGCTGTTCTCTTTGGCAGACACGTTCAAGATTCCGTTAGCATCGAGGTCAAAAGTGACGTCAATTTGTGGCACTCCTCGTGGAGCCGGTGGGACTCCGGTGAGGTCGAAACGGCCAAGCAAGTTGTTATCTTTGGTCATGGCCCTTTCACCTTCATATACCTGAATGGTTACGGCGGGCTGATTGTCAGAGTAAGTAGTGTGGAGGTCTGCGACTGTTTGCATGGGATCCTGGCGTTCCGCTCGATAATTTTGGTCATGACGCCTCCAGCCGTCTCGATGCCGAGTGACAACGGCGCTACGTCTACGAGCAGCACATCTTGAATCTTGCTGTGTTGCTCGCCACTCAATATGGCAGCTTGAACTGCAGCACCATACGCCACTGCTTCGTGCGGATTAATAGACAAGTTCAACTTCTTTCCGCAGAAAAAGTTTTGCAACATGCTCTGTATCTTCGGGATTTGAGTAGAGCCGCCTAAATTAATTTAAATCAAAAATTAAAAGGGTTTGCAAATTGGTAATATGGACAAGCAAATTCCGTTGAATATTTTTTACTGTATAAGCCAAATGCCTCAGATTGCTCGTTTGTCCCACTATGCTACAAAATAAAAGCTTAATTGTTGTTTAAGTAATTTTTAGATATAGTACCATTGCTGCATTGCAGTTTAATTAGGTCGGCATGACTAGGAAGGTACGTCTCACATAACACTGGTGGCGAAATGTGAGCGCTGTGGTTTCGTGTTTCATGCGGCCATGTGCATCCGGGGGTATAGTGCGGACATGAGATACAAGACTGCAAAGCATCTCCATAGCATCTACGTTCATTAATGTTTATGTGTCTGGGTAGCCATTAAACGGCTCTCACTATTTGTTGGTGTCTTTGCGCAATAAAGCATACATCTGTGTAAACTGTCACTGTTTTGTCAGTCCATGCCTATTCTGTTTAGTAGTATTAATAACGTTTCAAAAGCAGACATTCACTATGTAAACAAATGCTTTCATTTCTTTTATTATATTTTCCTATGTCAGCCCGAGATTTTCCTTTATTTATTGTTAATTTCCTGTTTTCCAGATCCAAGTGTGTAACCTAAGAAAGTTGGGATCAAAGTTATTATAGCAGTACAAAAATTGTCTACATAATGTTTTCGTAAATTTGTAGGATCTACCCCAGTGCTGGGTGGTCGAGACACGCCTTCAAATAATCGTTGGCAGCCCTATTTCAATCCACCGCCATTCCAGTTAAAGGGAATCGTTTCACGTGCCGAATGCGTGTAAAAAATAAATATCGATTATATAAAATAAACTAGAAGTGGATTAAAAATATTTAATGATAGACATTTGGCGAGTTATTTTTAATTTTAATGTAATAAATTATACATACATAATATTCTGAATAATTCTCACTTAACAAGAATGTGATTTTACTAAAGTATTATATTAAATTATAGAAAATACATTAATTAAATAATGAGATCTTTCAAAAAAAAAACCTCCATTTTTTACGACATCTAAGATGGTCGTGTCGTATTGTTCTCATTTCGTATGGTACCTGAAACCAGACGAACCATACGATGGACATCAAATGTCATTTATGGTTGAAGCCGTCCAAGGCAACCTTGTATCGTTGGTATAAAGAATTCAAGCGCGGTAGAATGACTTAGCGAAAGGAAATGGTCGCCTTTCAAAGGCTGTTACGGAAGAACAGCTAACAGTGGAAAATCTAATTCGAGAAAATAGGAGAATTACGTATCAATAGATTCAGCACAAACAATGAAGATTGGATCGGGAAGCGTTCTCGATGTTCTCATCATCTTCGAGTCAGGATAGTTTGAAGCCGCACAACCTCACCGTGGCAAGGGAACAGGCCCGGGTGGAATGGTGCCATGATAGGTCAACTGGAACAGGCTCGTCCTAGCGTGTTTATTTTATTTATTTATAATGTTCATCAGCAATTATTACGCATAGTACGATTCCATTTAAAACAGATATTAAAAGCGAGTTACTCGCATAACAATCTCTTAGAAAGGAACTCAACGTGCACAATTTTAATAATAATAAATAAATAATTATTTATTATTATTAAAAAATTTAGTGACACTTCATTTGACTGATACCAATTGAAATATCACTAAATGTTTTAATGAGTAAATTTTTTTACATATCTATTAGACAGTTTATTAATTTTGATTAGGAAGTACAATAATTATTATGGTAGTGGCAATGGGCTGGTCACACACCCAGAATATCAGATGGCAGATGCGCCTCTAAGGTTCTGGAGTGGAGGCCGCTTTGAGAAAAGCGAAGTGTTGGTCGACCATTCACCAGGTGGAAAGTTGCAGTTTCCGTGCAGTGGCTGAGGCCGGGACAGATGCGAATAGCAGGAGATCGGCCGTCTTGGGGTTCATTGAAAGAGGATCCTATCCTATGTCCAGCGGTGGACCGAAAAAGGTTGATAATGATGATGACACTGAAAAAATTAAATATAAAAGATAATACAACGTCAATGAGTGTCAAATCAATATGCAGAAAGTCAAAACATGAATTAAAATTTAAAATGACAAACACAGGACATGGCAGACAGGACATGACAGACAGGACATGACAGGCAAGACATGAAGACAGGACATGACAGCACGCCGATCGTACTCTTGGGTCACCCTCCTTACAACCCTATGACTTCGCCGTACAGACATGTCACTTCCTTTTATTCTCTAAAATAAATAAAATGTGCAAAGGGATACAATTTTCTTCGCCGGAAAATTTCCTGCAAGGGTGCGTTTTTGGGGGTGGAGTACTCGGACGAATCCGCGTGGTGCTGCTAATTGTGTTTATACTTAATCAATATGTCAATACAATGGGAGCCCTTTTACGACTACCAACGCACATGAACATCAGCATAATTACTATGCCGATGCGTTGCCCCTCCTTTTCACCTCCGCCAATGCTTACAAACCGCACGAAACGCGACAGCGTAGATGTCACTTTACGGCGGTATCGAGTGAGCGAGAGGTACCTTCCCGCTCGTGCCGGTCCAATTCCGCTTCAATGCAGCATGGCACTACCTATTAATATTATTCAAGTGTTAATTAATATCTAACGCTGACTTGGGTGTGTCAATAAATAAATGGGCTATTAATGCCATAATAATATTCAAGGGTCAAATTAGCTAAAATCTAATTACATTATATGCTAATAGAGTAATCGCAATGAAGACCGTTACACTTGGCTTGACTTCGTTAAGAGATTTCATTGCTTTTGATACCGAAACAATTGCTTGTTTCGGAGCTAACTCCACCGAGAGCTAATTTTTATAGATTGCTTGTGGTGGGATTTTATTTGTTTATTCAAAAAAAAAAATAATTTCATTTTATAATATACTTAGTAGTTTACAACACCACAAATACCCCATTTGAAGTTTTAGTAAGAAAAAAATTGATTTACACGATTGAATTTGCCCTCAAAATCAGTCATTTTGTTTTTTTTTTATGTACTTCTTGCCACTCGCGTTACCAAGACGAATCTAAATACACCCATATGGGCACATCCATCAAGCTGTTCAGGCTGTACGAGGGAAAATAGAAATCTATATACGTTTGTGTAAACTCTGGAAAAACATTGACAGCTTGAATACGGTGCCAATTTTATTCTGTAGCATTAATGTGGCAATAAAACCGCTCTATCTTGTAACGTACTTCTAGTGCCTGTCATTTTTCAAAATTATAGTATCGTCTAACTTCAATTCAGATTATTTTTAGAAAGGAGGTACACAAATACTGTGCAGAGGACTCTCGAAGTCAGTTTAATTTTATTTTTTGTTAATTTTAAAATGTTAACGAAAAAATACCTTTATTAATTAAATTATAATTATAATTTGTTGGCGTTTGAGACGGCGATGAGATGGAAGATTGATAGATTTGGTGTTGGCAGGTGTAATTTCAGAAGTCAGCTATTGGGTGAATTTCTGGCGAACGAAGTACTCTATATGATGAAGTCTTTCTTAAATAGAAGTTTGTTTGTAAAAGTTAGTAATTTCAATCCCAATATAAACTTTAGAAATCCGGATAGACTTGTTGTAATCGAAGTGCCTAAAAAAATGCTCAAAATAATGTTATTATATCAGTACAAAAATATTTAATAAACTACTAGAGGACATCAAAATTCTACCAAACCGCAAATTTAGGACTAAACTAAATACATGGCTCATGGAACGTAATTTTTATGACATAAAAGAATATTATTTATGTTATTTATGCATTATAATTTTAATTTAAAGGTTTTACTTTTAATTTAATGTTTAAGGTTTAATTTTAATTGTCAATTTTTTTATTCTTATTGTTACCTTTGACTTTTTTACTTATCTAATAATTTATACTTTTTTGTAACCAATGTTTACCATGTTTGAAGCAAATAAATAAATCTAAATCCTTCAAGAAGAAGCCGCATCGCAGATGGACCTGGAATTACTAGATACGAGATATACTTCATTTTGTCAACCAGACGCCACATATTTAATTATGTCTGTCTGAGCAATAGTTTTAAAACTGGCAGTGATCACCGGATAATAACAGGAATATTGAATATCAATACAAGGCTTGAGCGATCACGATTAGTGAAGTCAATTCACTTCGTCCGATCCAATCCTAAATGCCAAAACCGCGAAAACTTTCAGCTCGAACTCCAAAACCGCTTTGAATGCCTAGCTGAATCAACGGACGATCTAAACAATAGATTTGTACACGATGTCCAAGCGGTGGGGTCCAAGTCTTTGAAGGCCGGGAGCATGAAAAGAACTGGAAAACTCTTAGACCCTACTCTCGAACTCATAGTCAAACGAGGTGAATTTCGGTTGCAGTCTCCAGTGGACAAGTAAAAGTACAGGGTCACAGACAAGTCTCCAAACTCACCCGATGTGATACCGAAGATATCCCGGACGTCAGCCTGTACGAGATTCGAATGGCCCTGAAACAACTGAAGAACAATAAGGCACGAGGGGAGGATGGAATCACAGCACAGCTTCTGCGAGCGGGTGGCATGCTGAAACTCCTCCGGAAGCTATTTACTTTCGTCATTTTCGAAGGTGCTGTCCCCGAAGCGTGGATCGGAAGTGTGGTGTTTCTGTTCTTCAAAAAAGATGCTAAAACCTTATTGAAGAACTACAGACCTATGTGTGTATATATATATATATATATATATATATATATATATACCTTATACTAGCTGACCCCGGCCACGCGTTGCTGTGGCTAAAGTTTTTGTTATATTACATTATAGTAAACAATGTAAGAGGAACAATAAGAGAACATCAGTCATTGAGTCCACTATGCTTTTTCACACAGATGGTATTTGTAAAAAAATATGGTGATCTCCTTATTTGACTTTCTACTACTATAACCCTTTAGTACAATGAAATTATTTATGAACAAAGACGAAAATGTTGATGTTGGTATACAAATTCACTGGATTGAGATTTGAAGGGGAATTACGTTGAACACAATTATTTAAAATGTTCTTACACTTGATATTAAGCAGAAATCAATAGGTACAAAATAAAAATTTATCAGATTTACTATTTCCATTTAATTTTATAACAAATATAAGTATATTACAGTATAATACAGTAAATAACATGTGACGCTTAAACTCATGAGGCAGGCAAGGCAGACAGTCTTAAACTTTTATTCGTTAATATCCACTTTTTTGAGTTATAAATACTTTCAATTTCAATTTAATTTAACACCAATCGGTGCACAATGTTTTTGGTTAACCTGTCTTTAGCGAACACAAATAGATTCGACGGTTTCTCAACACGTGAACACGCAATATATAGTTGCCCATGAGAAAAACATGGATTTTCCAAATCTAAACCACAAATGGACATTGTTTGACCTTGAGATTTATTTATAGACATGGCGAAAGCTAAATGAATTGGAAACTGTAGCCTTTTGAAGGGTGTGGTAGAATCTGATGGTATCATCGGAATACGTGGCAGCAGGACCACTTTTCGTTTAAACTTCCCAGCCAAAATGGTTGCTTGAAGAATATTTCCGGTGATCTTTTTGATGACCAAACGCGTACCGCCCGTTACATAATTGATTACGGAGGAGAATAATAGGGGAACCAATCTTTAAACGAAGATTATGTGGTAGCATTCCAGGGATATCTAATGAATTCAAAAAATCAATCGAAAAATTTACACTTTCATTTTCATCAACAACAGTATCGATTGATTTAAAAGACATCGGATCGCCTGGTAACAACTGTTGTATCGGGAAGTTAATTTCGTCAACATCAACGTTATTGGCTGCCAAAATCGCCCGTTGTATAAACCATTCAAGATTCAAATAATTATTCTGTATATCCGGGAAAATACTCTGAATCAATTCATTTTTATCCTGAACAACAGTGCAAAAATTATCTGGTAGTTTAGTGCATTGCGTATTTGGTTGCAGTTCTATTTTACCGTTCCCAATATCTAGTAGTTGTTCGGAAAATATTTGTGCTGCTGGATCATTTTGCAATTGTACTCGCATATTTATGGTCAATCGAAGTGTTTCAACACTTCTCCATAAGAATTATTGTTTCAAACATGCATTGATCTCATCTGCGAAAGTAGAGCGAGGTATGACCGGTAAGGTCTGCCGTAAGTCACCAGACAAAAGTAAGATTGCACCACCGAAAAGTTTATTATTGCTGTTTAAATCTTGCATAGTTCTGTTCTGTGCTCCAAGTAAATATTTGTGTGTCATTGTGCACTCATCCCAAATTATTATAGAACCCTTCCGCAACACTGCAGCTATTCCACTATTCTTTTTGATGTTACACATTGCATCTGGTTTATTATGAACGTCCAATGGCAGCTTGAATGTTGAATGTGCTGTTCGCCCACCATCCAGTAAAGTAGCCGCAATGCCTGACGATGCTACTGCTAAAGCGATTTTTTGTTGCGACCGTATTTTGGCATGAATTTGGCATTTGGCCACCGAGTGCATCCAAGAAAAAAAACCGTCTTGTTCAGCAGCAACAGCCAGCATAATTTTTTGCTCTGCTGTCAGTAATGGTTCTCTGTTCATGATAATTGTTGCTAAACTTCCATGGTCATATTGATTTTCTCGTTGTAAATCGGTATTGACTAAGTCGGTGGCTGGACGATTAGGTGATGGCATACCATAAGGACTAAGTGGTAAATTTGAAATAGGAACACATGAATCCTCGATCAAGACCAATGCTTCATTGTGCATCTCTGGTGTATAATCTATGTTTTGGCATTGATTTGTTTGTCTAATTCGGTGCAAGATGTCTTCTGTCATACAATTTTTATATTTTTCCCACAAAGTTTGTGCTTGCTAGGGATAACATGTCCTCAAAATAATTGCAAACAACTGACGAATGTTATTCGGTGTTGATGTCAACGCAGCATCAGCAAGCGTTAAGTCCCAATGGTTATCGTCTTCTAGCAATTGCAGTTCACGACGTGCATGCTTGTATGTATTGAATACTCGACCATTAACTGTTCGTAAAAATCCAAAAGACGTTGGTTCGGGAACATTCACCAATAACAAACATAAATAGAAGCACTCAAGTTGCTTTGGATGTACCGTGTAAAGTCTCCCCAATGTCTTAGCTTTGAATATGCCTGTAATGGAAGGCTGTGGTTTTCCTTGTTTCCGGGGCTCCCATTTTTTACTGGATTTGTTCCATGTGAAATAACGTGGAACATCACCAAACACCAATGTCTTCGCGAATTGGCCAAAAACATCAGTTTTTTGACACAATGTAAAAAATTCAGTTAGAGTCGTTTTCCGAGCTTCGAACGCTCTTTGGAGAACATTTTCTTCAGTGAAGTATACATGTTGACCGTTATATATGCCAAATAGCTTCATTGCGGCTAATGTATCTGCCCATTTGGTATGTTATATCTTGTACTTCAAATATGGCCAAATCACTGCCTTTGTTTACATATTTACAAATATACTTAATCGATTTAACAGAACTGCATAGCTCAACATTGATATGAGCTTTGTAACCACTGATTATCAAACTCAACTTGATTTGGAAAGTTCGGCAGTCGCGTTGTAAATGTGTGGCCACCATTCTCAGTACTTCTGCGGCGATACATTGCATAACCAGCAATATCCGTGATCGTGTCATTCGTATGCGGCTTTGGGAAGTTTTTTTTACATTTTACATTTTCCATGCACGGTGACGTAATGTTGAAAGCACCGCATGGCCCATGGATCATGTGTTTGGTGACAATATCAAATAATTCTTGATCAATTAATGGGTCTGGAATTTCGGCTGAAATTATTTGATTGATTTCTTCAGGACGGATTCTATCTTTAAGCCAAACCAAAATCGTATACAGCCAACAACGTGTGGTACCAAAAATTTTATATTTAACAATAAAATCAATAAAGGATTTCAATTTTTGTTTAAACACACGTGCAGTAAAATCATGACGATGAATGGCTTGTTGTCCTGGCAATAGTAAAGTATGTATCTCTTCCCAATTCGGATTACATGTGAATGTAATAAATAAAACCGGTCGGCCGTATTGACGTACATAAGTCATCGCATCATGTTCCGTGGACTGCCGATGTAGCTTGAAGGTAAAATGAAAGCATTACCGATGTCATTGGGATTTAAATTTCCATCGATGTTTCCAGCAACAGCATCTCGTAAGTGAACATATTCTTCCGATCGTAGTTTTACCTGGTTGAATCGAAGGAATCGCAAGCGTTCGCTTTCGACCTTAGCATACATATCAACAATGTATTGATGGAACAGCTGACGATATCGAAGGATATAATTGTCTTGATGTTGTCTAATCATTATTCGGTGTGCGTAGTAGTCTATTGAGCTTACTTTATTATTTCTGTAATCACCTAAAAAAAATAAAAAATAAAATGCAATACGAAATTAAAATCTATACATACAGTAAGAAAGTAAATAGATAATTGTCAAATTTACCGGTATTTGGATCATACTGTTTGATATTGATCTTGTCCTTACCAAAATATCAATGGCTATTGTAGTGCGTCATATGAACGGTGTAGATCCGAAATCGTACTGACAGTGTTGTCTCGCCGTGTAATTTTTATAGATCTTTTGTCAACTGGATCACCAACCATGATAACAGCAACCTCATCAACAGTTGGAGCGTTGAATCTACCAGCATGTTCACCTAATGGTACTTTGTCGGTTTTTATGACGATTTGATTTTGCAGTCGTGGCGAAACACTTTTGATCAATTGAATTAGTTGATTGTGATCTTCTAAAAAAAATTCCAAGAATATCACAATTGCTCTTTCCTTGCTTGTTCAATAAAATTATACAGGCACCGAGTCGTCACGCGCTCTTCACAATCGCTCATAAAATAAATTTGAAGAAATTTCGGATTGTTATCAGGCAATGGCATCAGTGCTCCGATTTTATAGTACACCTGGCCTTGAATTTTGAATGTAGTTTCAAAATTACGTCCATCGGATGCACGATCGCAAATTTTAGTTGCCCCAAATGACGTCATTTGGAAGCAAGAATTAAATTTGCGTATCTTACGCAAAAATAATTTGGAATCATCTGAATTGCCAGTAAGAAGAGATAATAAAGGCTCCGGCGGTGCGGGTAGAGGTGACAGCATAACTTTTCCTGATGCGCAGCACATTCCGGCTGCTTCATTCCGAAATTTCAATGCCTGACAATATTGACATACTTTATCCATTACACCGATAGCAATTCTTGAATGCGCTGAGTAGTTAATATCTGGTGCATATTCAAAGGCAAGCCGAACGAATGATGCACAACGAATCAATGGATGACCATGGAGTCTTCGTCGTCGCTGGTTTTTATTTTTTTGGGATACATAATACAAAGCAGCAATAATTAATACACTCTGCGTTTTGTCGTCGTCTGTACGGTAAAGCGGTGAGTACGATAGTAAAACGAGCCACGCTGAGCCTCAGCGCTGACAAACAACGCGCTGAGCTATGAGCGCTGACGGTGAGCGTGAGACTAAAATCAGCCTAAAGTATAGAACAAGTGAATAAAATATAAAAAACTTACATAAAGGAAATGAAATCCCATTAAACGTTTTCATGTAAAAATGTTGCCAAGAATTAGAACGTGCAAAATGGTAAAGCCACGAACTTTCATTTAAGGTGTGTAGAAGTAGAAGGACTGAAATCATCGACATACAAGTCTGGCAAGCTGAAATGGAAATTGGCTGGACAACATATTCCGTCGGTCCGACAAGCGTTGGAGCAGACGGCTTTTAGAGTGGAGACCGCGTCAAGGCAAACGTAGCATGGGACGCCTTCCCGCTTGGTGGCCGAGACGAACGTCGCCGAGCGGCGGGAAATAAGTAGATGAGGAGAGCTTAAGGTCTAGGGTATAGCAGTGAGCTAAAGTCGGTTGAACAGCGATAGAGAGCGAGAGGAGTAAAAGCTTGGTCCAACGCTAGATTGTTTGTATTTTAAAAACAAAGATCATGTACAAACTTACTACTTAATGGGCAATAAAATAAAAAACTTTCAATAGTACTTGGAGACTTACATTTATTTTGGTATCACTTAGTTTCTATACAAGATCACACATTACATAAGACCTATATTTACATACTAAATAATATATAAGACAAGGTCCGAACAGTGGTCGAGCTCCGCGCTCCGATTATTCGTCGAGCTTCGCGCTTCAAACAGCCATCAAGATGCGCAATCCGAGCAGTCGTAGAGCTCGCGCTACGACCAATTGTCGAGCTGCGCTTCAACCAGTCGTCGAGCTTCGAAATATCGCCGAGCTTCGCGCTCCGAACAGTCGAGCTTAGCGCCCCAAACAATCGTCGAGCTCCGCGCTTCGAACTATCGTCGAGCTCCGAACTTTCGTCGAACTTCGCGCTCCGAACTTTCGTCGAGTCTCGCGTTCCGAACAGTCGTCGTGCATCGCTCTCCGAACAGTCGTCGAGCTTCGCGCTCCGACATCACACCATAAAGCCCCTAAGCCATGATGGCGAACCCGCAAATATTGCAGCCCCGTTACCGAGGGGATAGTCGTCCCCTTGCGGCCCTACCCGGGTTATGAGGTCCGCCTTGATGCCCGTAACCCCCACAGATTTCTATGGAGATGACTAGCAGTGAAATAATATATATTTACAACTTACATATAAAATCAGTCATGATAACGTAAATAGTACAGTAGATAGGCGGTTAGTCGACTTCCTCGACTGTGGGTCCTGCGTGGCTTGAGCGTGCGCCGTCTGCATGCTGGTACTGCTGGTACTGCTGCTGCTGCTGCTGCGCACCCGCTCCATG
>JAFELO010001144.1:0-59258 GCA_017140195.1 Eumaeus atala
GTAGGAGGAGTAGGAAGTGTTTCCAGTTTCCCTCCCCAATCAAAGCGGAGACACTACAGTACTGCAATGACTTAAACCGTCCATGCACCACGGAGATACAATTGTCTAACACATACTGACTACACGCTATATTAAATTATCAACTGAGGCTTATTGCGTTACATTATCTGCGGCCAGTAATATTTATGGCAAAATTGTTTGATGGCACGAAAGTGTCCCACGTTGTCCATGAGGTCACCATAGCAAATTACCGCCGTAACATTTCGGATATTATTAAAAAAAAAACGACTCTCCCACGGCCAGACAGTCACAAAGAGGTGATGTTACTAGTTTGAAATTTGAGTTACAGTGACCTGTAAGAAACTGTGCAATGCAATAGTCTTCTTCAAACCAGTTTTCTTATATCAAGTGCCAGTAAGTGATTCGCCGTCTATAATGGTTTCAGTAATTTTAAAGCTACTAGCAGTGTCCAGAGGTTTCACCCGCGTCTCTCAGGTCACTATAGTTAGAAATGCAATTTCTATGATTGCTGAAACACGAATTCATCATTTTGTAATCCAATAAACCTGAATACAAAGTTATATGATCACTTATATCGTAGCAATTATGAATATTTTATGAAAAAAATATACCTGTCATCTTTGACTGTAAGGCTTAATATGTGCTGTGTTGAAAAAAATACACTCTTTTCCTTTTAGCGATATTGGAGTCGGATATATTTGGGATGGCACTAGCTATCTGCCATCAACAAATGATGGTTAATTAGTCTTTTTATTTTCCGCCGGGAACCTACATATTCGTGCCACAACACACGAATTAATAGTTCACATAAAATCCGCTGAAGCTGTACTGCTGTTACTGTTTCATACTATGTGAAGAGGGTATGATGTCTTATCTGGCAGTTGTCGGAGACTCCCGGCTGCGACTTGGACGGTCCTTTTCATGTTTTATATAACAAACCACTGTTTGCTTGCGAGATGTTCTTCATTCTTTATATCCAATAGTAGCAGATTATGCGGACATCATATTTTCATGTTCCATCCAAATTTAAATAGGAAAAAGAAACAAGAAAAAGAGTAGAGCACTGAAAAGGAACACACAATTTTTTGAAACATAAGATAAGAAACATGGCGTCGGCAAGAAATCATGACCAGCTTTAGTAGTTTATGTTCGGCGATGATGAATCAGTCAGTCAGGAAATGCAATTTTGTAACTATAGATTTATACGGTATACCATTTTTAAATATGTATTGACTTATGAATCTAAAATAGTATCAGTTATGCCATAGCAGATGTCAATTATTTCATCGCTTGCTTAACAAATATTTTCCATCCCCTATTAAAGAAACTTATAACCCCCAGACGGCAACCTTTTGCTTCACGCTTTTGACATTTCGGCTCATACCTCGGAAGAAATGTTATACAATCTATCTGATCATATTCGTCACAACACAAACAATATGACCTATCATATTTGCTTTCTTCTGGTCGCACCGATTATGCTTTTTTTACAGTATAGGGGGACAAACGAGATATCGGACGATCTTACTAAATGTATGTACATGTGTAAATAACTAAGATATTCTTATTTTACAACACATGTTCACTTAAGTGTTGCCATAACATCATTATGTTATTACTTACTACTTACTTATGAGCCTAGGCTACGTTAAAGGAAAGTGCTACCAGCACGTACGAGGCACGAGCCTAATTTTTTATTGATTATAGTATGACCTTTAATCTTTCAATGACGCACGTAATCTTAATATATATGTGAATCGATTTTACTGTGTCTTAGGCGTTGTTTAAGAAAAGGTTCGTAAGATATTTACAGACTAAGCTAAAAAGAAATATTACTTATTACTTAAGCGTAAAATAATGGACGCATATAAAAAACAGGGCACAAAAATACATGATATAGGATAATAAAAAAGGGTTGTTAAAACAAATTACAAGATTTTATAATCTAAACTGTTGATGACTGATGATGTTTCAGGCTGGCTTCATTTCTCTATCTATATTATCTCTATGGTATGACGTTTATATTACCAGGGCTGAATGGCTGATTACTGGCCGAAACGATGAACTTAAGAAACGACAGGCAAACAAAATTTATTACATTATTCATATTCTATCATTTTTTCGAAAATAGAATACAAAATTTGTATTTATTGGAACTGAAGGAATTTGTGTGAGGGGACCTAGATGTTTCTTTGCCGCAAATTTTCTCAACAATGGAAAGATACGGAATTCGTGCTGTGATAAAGTTTTCATTTCTAAAAGGGAAAACAGAAACCCAGATGAAAGTCAAGCTAGACAGTGTTTTCGGTAATAATCTCCTGTGTTGAGTACAATTCACATCTAGGTAGCTCATTTTAAACATGGGAGGCAGAGCTGAAAGGACGCGAACAGGTCTGGCCGTCCAAGTAAAGACACGATTCCGCACATGATCAAAATGATTCAAACAATCGTTTTGAATGATTGGTGCGTAAAGTTGCGGCAGATAGCAGAGATGGTAAGCATTTCCTCTGAACGCGTTTTTAAAATTTTGCACCAACATTTAGGAATGAAAAAGCCTTGCGCGCGATGGGTTCACTCACTCTTAACCAAAAGCAATACCGAGTGGGTGATGCATCGGAGTGTTTAAATACGGTAATAAAGAGCTTTTGCGGTTTTATGTGAGAGTAGAGAAACATGGATACGTTATTATATTCCTGAAACAAAAGAACAATCTAAGCAGCGAACTGAGAGCGGCAAACCTGCACCGAAGAAAGCAGAAACAATTTTGTACGCCGGCATGATGCAGTGGTGGCGACTGTTTTTGGGATGCTCGAGTGATCATTTTAGCTGATTATTTGCAAAGAGTAAAAGCAAAAAGCGGAGTGCTGCAAAAATTTCAACGTCCTCATTTTTTCAAAAAGAAAGTTTTATTCCACTGCGTTGTCGTCAAGGGTTGCAGTTTCTTTTTTACGATGCCCATGAACATAGTTACTATTCCGATGCGCTGGCTTCCTTTGTCAATTTACGGCGGTATTATATGAGCGAGAGGTACGTTTTCGGTCGTACCGGCCCAATTCCGCTGCATAGGAGGATGTAGTGTCATACACTATGCGTGGAACTACCCCCTCTTATGTAGCCATGCACTACTTCTTCCAGCAGTCGCCAAACTCCATGAACTACGGCTCGAATTGTTACCGCATCCCCCTATTCCCCAGATCTGGCCCCGTGTCACTTCCGCTTATTCCCGAATCTCAACAAATAGTTGGATGGCAGAAGATTTTCCTGAAATGATCTAGTCATTGACGCAGTATTTTGTACAAGTATTTTGAGGGGTTAGAGAATACATTTTCTCAAACTGGTGTAACAGCATTGGACGAGCACTGGACTGAATGCATGAAAAAATACATTACCTTCTTGGCAGTTCATAGCTTACCCAATATCTTGCAGAAAACTAAAAGTTAGCTAACGATCATTAAAAGGTGTAGAATTTGCTCGGTCAGATTATACTCTCAGTAACATTCCATTGTTTTTAAAAAGAAACAAATATAAACCCACACATTCACGTGAGGTTGCTATGTTTTTCGACTCAAATCAAATTAAAATGCACATGTGCGAAGCCACTCTTTAAATTTATTGTGTCATGTAATAAATGAGGAAATATATATATATGTTCGTTAGAACATCTGTAGACTTGGCATCGATAACGTCATTTCGGAGTTCTGCGCGTAGACGTGCCACCAGAACGTAGCGAGCGCGGTGAAAGAGGAACGGGGAGGGAAATGTTCCAAGCAGGTCTACATAATTGCACTTCGAGTGCTTTTATTATTATACGGAGTTAATTAAAATTAGCGCAACACCCCTTGCAGGCAGCCTCTATACACAAATTTCAACAAATTTTGTTATTCTTCTTATTTAAACTAACACTTTTTAAAATTTAATTTTCCCAAACAAAATTAATATGTTGAGTTTGAACTGGCATTTACTCTGAGCGGGAGCGGGGTGTGGTAGCGGCGGCGTGCACTTTGAACTTGGCCTCAGTCATACGTCACGGTCCATTAGAAATTTAATTTTCTGCTTTTTTTTGCTCTAATTTTCTGTGCGAAAGAATTTCAATTAATGGGTGTCTACGAGAAACAGTAATTGCGATGCCGTACCGCTACACAGATATCGAATATACGGAAGTGATGCCAGTGGTGGCTAGGTGTGGTTGTTCGCCGAAGGGCCTACCATTTCATTTTCCGACGAAGCATGATTTGGCAGAACATATTAATAATATAATAAAATAACGTGTTGCAGACAAGTCCCCCACCCGGTTCAAGCCTTGTCGTGGCGGTGGGGCTCAGTAGCCTGGGGTGAAACCAGACACCTCGGGCCAAGTCAATTAAACCCAGGAGGCGGGTGCTCTTTATACCCCTCTTACAGGAAGAGGCGACTAAAGAGCAGGAGGAGGAGAAGCTCTAAGTACCTCCTTATAAAAGGAGCCGACTAAAGAGCAGGTGGCGGCGCTTCTGCACACGGGGCGAGGGTAAGAATGGGAACCTCAAACTATTCCACTGTCCCAAAATTGGTGGGGTTGTCCTGTGGTGCGGGTCATCCCCATCTGTGGAGAATGCGTCCCATAGAGGGCTCACTAGCAGTTGGGGTGCCTTGATGGTTTGTTCATCCGGAACTCCTCACCAGAGGCTGCACTAATGGCACTCGCGTTGGTTCTTGAGGGTATTCGGCATTATGATGTGCCCCGAACCCCACACACCACTGGACCCCACCCAGGGCCAAAAAGAAAAAGTGTGATCAGTCCACATATATTATATTATATTTAAGACGTTCATTATAGAAATACTTATAATACATAGATGTACATCCATGACGAGAGTGGAATTAGCACATGTACGCAATTCTGGCACAACACGCAAAAATATTCCAGGTACGTTGTCACTTTCTTTTTATAGAAAAGGGGAGCAACCGGAGCCTTTTTATGACTACCTACGGACATGAACATCCACATAATTACCAATCTGATCGTTGTCCCCCCAATGGGCCATGGGGTACTCACATACCGTACCAAACGCGACACGGAAGATGTCACTTTACGGCGGTATTACGTGAGCAAGAGGATATATAAGTGTTACATAGTATGATGTCGCATCATGCACTATACATGGCACTACTAGCACCTATACAACATGGTACTACCTGTTTAAAAACTCACCACATCTAGTCATCAAATTCGAGGAAAATTTCGAACTTTCCAAGTTCTCCAAACATTTCTTTTATATTCAATCGACTTGACGTTGCCTTCGTTTAAAAAATGCAATGAACTTGAATAAATAATTATTAAGTACAATAATTGAAGTTGTTTATAAACATCCAGCAACAGTCCTCTGTCATGGTTCCAATGATTAAATATATCTACTCCATCCATTAAAAATGGATAAACCAGGAAAAACGTTTCGATAAGATGTAAGCAGTGTGGGTTTTCCCAGTGCTACTTGCAATTGTAAAAGTGTCGACTACTGATAAATGTTATCAAAATAAAGAGAACAACGTCACTTATCGACAGAATTCCTACTAACTTCGTAATGCGCCTAGATTAAGTCTAAATTTACATTAACACCTTGTGTTATAGCTGAGCACGTTAATCCCTCGGTCCTGCTCCTGATTTCACTCCTGACGTTTTGAAACCTCTGAATAGAGAATGAGGGAATAAAAAATGCACTTGTTTCTACGCAAACACGCCAGTAGCATGACATGTTCTGTGCTAGTCTCTATAGAGATAGTCACTAGCCGGGAATCGGTCAGGAAGAGATCTATATCTATGACAGTATCTATGTGGCAGACAGAAGAGAACTGAATAATTAATAATATAAATAAATAGGTGTAACAAAGATAGGGTAACTCACCTTAACGTTGGAGGAGTGCCTGAGGTGCGGGGCAACCCTGCCGAGGAGTTCTGATTAAGTAGTTTCGGGGCACCTTACCAATGACAGCACTGATGGCACTCGCGGTGGTTTGAGTGCCAATGCGGCATGTGTAATATCCCGCCAGCCCCACACACCACTGCACCACACCCATCCAAGCAAAGCTTGTTAAACTCCGTTTTCAAAGTTCTAGGCAGAACTTGTCTAATTTATGCTATAAGTAATTACTGAAAAGTATTTTGAGCGTTTCAGAGCCGTCTCTGAAGCCTTACAAATAAAAAGTAGTGTTATAGTTTCTGAGATTACGTGATTAATCAGTGAGAGGTTACTTAATGTTAGCTTTTCCGGCAAATGTTGCTTTGCCATGTAAATTATATGTAGGAAGATAGCAACTAGTACCATGTTGCGTATTTTACGAGATAATTCAGGACTTGCAGCCTATAAAGACGCCTTGGTAACTAATAAATTAAAGATGAATAGGGTGGTAAAATCAAAGAAACTACAGAAGCGGTATGCAAAGAGAGGTGATAGAAGAATTTTGTTTACAGATGGGACTTGTTTTTACAATTGGGCCACATCTTAACAAACAAAATGACCGCATTTGTACTCAAAAGGCTAAGGAAGCTACGCAAATAGTCCACAGAGTGCAACGTGGGCATTATCCGGCATGAGTGATGGTTCGGTGGGGTGTTAGCTATGAAGGAGTGACTGAGCCATACTTTTGTGAAAAAGGTATCAAAATATCGACACATGTGTATCTTAACCATTCTTGAGTAGGTAGATAAACTCCATAACAAAATCACGTTCAGTTACCAGGTGTGGTCCTTATGTACCGATAAGACCAAAATGTTACGTGAACGAAGAACTGAAGACACAGATTCGAATTAATACGAGACATCTTTATCTTAGACCAATTCTGACAATCGGATAGCATTTTATGTGGCTGATGGGCTTCTGTATCCGTTATAGCGATCAGCAATCTTTACGAAACGGAACACATAGTTTTCACTAACCGCTTCACTACACTACTACTGATCCATATGAACCAGCTACATGTTCCGCCTTCGTCCGTGAATAACAGGGGCCGGGTTGTAACATTAACAAAGTCTCACAATTCGCTCTACCCATGGGTGAAAACCGCATGAAAATCCGTCCTGTACACTTAGGGAAAATCAATCACACACGGACAGCTGTGAGGGACACTTATTTCATGTATAGGTAGATAGTGATTTATTTCTGCCTACCCCATTAGGAAACGGACGTGAAGATTTGTTGCTGTTCTTGTTCTTTCACTACATCACAAATAATATAATGGATTTTTTATTTATTGTAGCATTTAAGAATATAATTAAACAATCACACTATTGTACTAAACAATTGTTATTGCTGTAATATCTCTCTTATGTACCTGAATAGTAAACTATTGTGCAGCGTATCGCATTTTATTATTAACGTAGCACTAAAATGTCATATTGTTTGACAGTGACCTACAATGTAGGATGTAGATGCTGTCTAAGTAATCTTCTCATTTCGTTTACAGTGAATAGAGCTTAGAGATTAAATCGTAGTCAACAAAAATTATTATGAAATTTACGCGGAACGTCAGCGTAAATTTTAATTGCAGAGCTACAAGACAGTATAAATACACTCACCACACTGGGCCGTGGCCGCCATATATTGATAATAGCTCAAAGTGGCCCTGATTATTTTATTACCTCAATATCTTTCCGCTTGATGATTTACACTATGTTTCCATATAATGATAGTTAAGAAAATCCAAGGTGGTTCCACGAATATAAAGTGTATTTTTTACCAGCTGCTACTCTCGGTATTTCCAATCTGATGCGACCAGGGATTCCTCAAGAAGAGAGCTCACTCCTACCTTAAAGACCACCAAAGCACAACCACAGGTCCTGCGGGTGTTTATGGGAGACGGTAGTCACCAAACAACTTCTCACTGGGCCCTTATTCTACAAATAATAATATAACACAAAAGTACCCTCACGCCTGTTATCCCCGAAGAGGTAGGCAGTGGAATGCTAATATATCTACAACTCATAAGTCCAGTAGATATACTAGAACCGCCACGACTAGCCAAGGTACTGAAGCCCATGATGTCATAGGTGGCAAGCCTATGGCCACTTCGGGTACATTCCAATCCCGGACAATGTAAAGCGTGCTCAGAATAATCTGAGAAACATTTGATAACATTTGCCCGACCTGGGGATCAAACCCAGGACCCCACGCGGCTAACGGTCTTAACAGAGGCGTTGATTACAATATAAAATACCTATAACAATAATCTTACCAAGACTTGAAAATGACACGACCAGTACAATATTAATTAGTTTCAGTCTACCCGTTGAACAGTAATCCAAAAGTGAAATAATTTTAATCGTGTGAAGATTACAACTATATTGGTGTCATAAGTTTATGCGAATGTACTAATTACAATAAAACTATTTTCAACGGATTTTATGGCGGTTTATTCAATTATTAGCTAGTCTGAATTTTACAATAACACTACTTTTACAGATAATTTAATTTAAAAATTATAATTATTTACTTGTTCCGATAAACGCACCCAGTTTATCGGAACAAGTAAATAATTATAATTTTCCCGGCACTTTTAAAGCTTCTGAATCGGAATAGTTAAATAAACCGCGATAAAGTCCGTGAAAGTAATTTTATTCTGGGTAAGAATAAATAAACAAAAATAGAAATAAGCCGGATTTACAAAAATATCCCAGCACAAATAATAATAAATAATAATATCCGGAAACAAGTCACACCATGTTAGCCAAGCGGTTCTTTGATTAAAGAAAAATAACTTCACGCCTGTTATCCCCGAAGAGTTAGCAGAGGTGTGCTAGTACATCCAAAACTCGTAAGTCCAGTAGACATACTAGAACACCCAGGATTAGCCACGGTACGATGGATAGCATAGGAGGAGGAACTGCCATGGCCATGGGCATGACACTACATCCTCCCATGCAACGGAATCGGGCCGGCACGACCAGGGAGGTACCTCTCCTTCCCATGATACCGCTGCAACGTGACACCTACGGTCCCGTGTTGCACCGTAGGTGTCAAGTTGCAGCGGTATGTTCTGCTTCTGCTGCAGCTAAGCTGCAGCTTTGGAGGGGAGGGGGGTGTTTGACGAAAATGTTTTTAATAGCATAAGGGGCAAACGAGAAATCGATGATTTTTGATGACTATCGACGCCATGGACATTTGCATAGTTGTAACTGTAATTAACCGACACGTTGGAAAACCATAGGGTAGAAAATGAGCAAATCTGAAATCGTGGTTTTTGATCCAATTAAATTTTTCGCGCATTTTTTTTGGTTGATTTGGATTTTGTTATGATTTCGCTACTAATGACGGGGACGTATTGGTCCACACTCGTTAACTGAATACTTTCATGGCAGCAATTTGTCTTCAAGGTAAAAATTGACTGTCGTCACACTAGGAGTGGCGCCTGTTCTTTAAATTGTAACTCCGGCCTTATTACTCGATATTATTATAGTCTCTCTCGATAAATAGACTATTCAACTCAAAAATAACTTCTCAATTTGAGGCAATAGTTACCGAGATCGGCGCGAACGAACAAACAAACAAACTCTTCAGCCTTATATTGTTACCAATTAGATTATTTTATTATCCACTAGATGGTTGTAAATTTAATCGATACGTAGATAACCATACAATATCAAACATATAAATACGCTAGTAGAATATTTGGATGAATATTAACAGGCAGTGAATCAAGATGCGTGGTGTGTTACTTCTAGTAGCCCTGGGACTTGCCGCCGTTGCGGGTAGATATTTAATTATTTTTAATTAAAAATTTCATAGAATGATGACGACAAAGTTTTCATTTCACTAACATACATTACTATGTATCTCGTCATCATTATCAGCCCTTATCGGTCCACTACTAGACGTAGGCCCCTCTCAATGAACGCCAAGACGACCGATCTCCGGCTACTCGCATCCATCCCGTACCGGCTACTGAATGGAGATCGCCTACGGCCTGGTGAACAGACGGTCAATACTTCGTTTTCCTAAACGCGGCCTCCACTGCTGAACTTTACTGGATCATCTGCCACTCGGTATTCTGAGTGTGTGACCAGCCCATTGCCACTTCAGCGAGCCTATTCGTTGCGTGATATGGGATTCTCTGATCTCTGCCTTATGACTTCGTTACGAATTCTGTCGGATAGAGAAACACCCAACCTAGCACGTACAATAGCCCGTTAAGCTACCGCAAACTTGCGGACCTCTCCATAAATAAGAGATCATGTTTCGGCCCCGTAGGTTATCACGGGGAGAACGCATTGATAGAAGGCTTTCGTCTTCAAGCTCTGAGGTATAGGCGACGTGAGAGTGAGACGAAATTTCCGGAATGCTGCCCAACCCAACTGAATCCTTCTGGCGGCTTTCTTCTCGAAGTTATATCTACCTCGTTGCTTTAATTGCCCGAGGTAGACGTATTCGTCTACGACTTCGAGAATAGCACCATCGACGTTGACCGGCCTGGGGAGAACATGTTAGTCGAACATGACCTTTGTCTTGTCAATGTTCATCCTAAGGCCAATACGTCGGGAGAATTCAGTTAGGCTGTGCAACATTTCCTGCAAGCTCTCTTCGTCTTAAGTACAAAAGTAACCATAAATATGAAGTAAAACAAATATATGATCCTCAGTGTACTGTTTTACGGATTTAATGACATGTTTTCAACAAATCTTTAAAGATATTGCACATTTAATGTATTTTCTGCAAAAGTAACTCGTTTCGTGTAGAAAGGCATAATTTATGTACAAAATGTAGGCACTCTTTGACATTTTACTGTGTCCAATTTCCTATATAGCGGAATAAATTTCGTTACGAGCAGAAAAACCAACTAAACTATGTATGTATATATGCCTTGTATTTTAACTCAAAAAGAGATTCCTTATAATTGTGTGACACATCTTCACGCCAGCTCCCATTAGGTTTAGGCAGAGAGAACGGACTGCCATCCATCACGATCCTTACAAATCTGCCTCCTCGGTACCTACGTCCTTCCACACACGCATTGTGTATCAACTTTGTCAAACTTTCGCCCGCCATTCTTTCTACATGCCCGAACCAACAGAGTATTCACTTTCTCATTTTTACACCGACCCCCTCTTTGTCCATTGACCAATATATTATATACAATACTTGTTAAAAGTATTACGTATTTAATAAAAAAAACATTTCAGCTGATAAGGGGGACAGAATTGTGGGAGGTTCAGTTACCAACATTGAGAGTTACCCCTCTATTGCCGCACTTCTCTTCTCTTGGACCGGAGCCACTTACAGCCAGTTCTGCGGTGGTACTATCATCAACAATAGAGCTATCCTCTCCGCTGCCCACTGCTTCGAGTAAGTAGAACAAATTATATTTCCTGACTTTAAACAAATTGTTGAAGTCAGCCTTGATTTGTCAGAGAAAGACGCAGTCACGTCAGATTTTATTGACATCTAACAGCAAATTGATTCAATAAAATAAACCAAAATTAAATTAGAGAATCGATGTATGAATACATAAATACTAATATAAACATTCAGGTACAAGTATAAATATAAATATAAATATAAATATAAATATAAATATAAATATAAATATAAATATAAATATAAATATAAATATAAATATAAATATAAATATAAATATAAATATAAATATAAATATAAATATTCTGAGATACGGCTGGGATGATATTATTATTATCATTGAGTTACACTTATTTACAATAAATTCTAACTTCTGAAAATTTTAATTACAAAAGGGAAGGTATTTAATTGGAACGATACTTTTAGTGGTCATGCTGCCTGGCAATGGCGCATTCGTGTTGGCTCCACCAACGCCAACAGCGGCGGTGTGGTCCACAACACCGGCTCCATCATCATGCACCCCAGCTACAACCGCAACACCCTCGACAACGACATCGCCATTCTCCGCTCCGCCACCGCCTTCACTTTCAACAACCAAGTGCGTGCCGCTAGCATCGCTGGTGCCAACTACAACCTTGCCGACAACCAAGTCGTATGGGCTGCAGGATGGGGAGCCACTAGCGTGAGTATGACGAATGACAAAATAACAAGCTTTTGTTGTTGAGGGTTCTCTCGGGATACCTGATGGTGTTCGAAGACCACAAAAACACAAAGTAAATAAAATTAATCCTCTCTAAAGTTGCTGTTAAGTGAAATGATACTGTGCAGTTTCACTACCATACAAATACAGGTGCTCATCTTAGACTTCATCATCGTCATTAGCCGGACAATGTCCACTTCTGGATATTCTGGACCTCGCCCGTAGATGTCTGGGTCTAGGTGGGTCGTGAACGCCATAGCTAGCGTTCACGAGCCAGTAGCTCGCAGAGGCATCCCACCACCTTAAGCAAGTCGACTGTTATGAGCTATGACTATTTTTGAGTATTAGCAAATGTTCTCACTCCTTATTAATTTACAAATTTTTTTCTACTTTTCAGGCGGGTGGTTGGAGCTCAGAACAACTGCGTCACGTCCAGATCTGGACCGTGAACCAGAACACTTGCAGGACTCGCTACGCTGAGCTGCGCTACACCATTACCGACAACATGCTGTGCTCCGGATGGCTCGACGTCGGCGGCCGCGACCAGTGCCAGGGTGACTCCGGTGGCCCTCTCTACCACAACAACATCGTCGTCGGTGTCTGCTCTTGGGGCGAGAGCTGCGCTCTTGCTCGCTACCCTGGAGTCAATGCTCGCGTCTCACGCTACACTGCCTGGATTCAAAACAATGCTTAAAAGTGATTTGAACGATATATTTTGTGATTAAAAAAGTTATGCCGAATAAAATTAATTTTAATGGGACAACCTTAATTTTATTATTAGGTAAAGCGAATGACTTAACCGTAGACATGCCTACTTGGAGATTGGGTATTCAGAAAAAACTCACCAGGAAGAACATTTAGTATAGTCTCTTTCGATTGGGAAAGAATACAGGATAAGAATTGAAAAGAAATTAAAACAATTAGTAATTGATGTGTATGCCACTCTATGGATTATCATGTGAGTGCAGTTCACTGTCTGTCACTGTTCAGTAGTAAGCGGGGTTCGAACTCTGGCGGTGGCTAAACTTACAAACATATCACAATCCATAGAGTAGCATACACACCATCTATACTTGCCGATAATTTCGCAAGCTCTTTAGTGTTCCACGTTAATTGTTTTGAACGGGCGGGCTAAGGGCAATGCATTACAATTATGCAAATGTCCATTTCCATGATTGTAACGCATTTTATTTTTGCTCGTTTAGTTAGTTTTAGGTTGCTCATTTGCCCTCTTATGCTATTAAAAAAATGTTCGTCAATGATGCGTTGCCCTCCTCTTCAAGTCCCTCCCCCCAAAGGGTCACCGGCTATTACAGAAACCGCAACACGACACTATAGGTTGGCTTTGCGGCGGTATCAAGTGAAGGAGATGTACCTCCCCGGTCGTGCCGGCCCAATTCCGTTGCATAGGAGGATGAAGGGTCAAGCACTATGCGTGGCACTAGATCCTCCTGTGCTATCCATCGTACCTTTGCTAATCTTGGGTGTTCTAGTATGCCTGCTAGACTTACGAGTTGTGGATGTACTAGCACTCCTCTGCCAACCACTTCGGGGATAATAGGCGTGCAGGTACTTTTTTTTAAATCATAGGACCGCTTGGCTAACATGGTGTGCCTTGTTTACGGGTATTATTATTTATTATTATTATTAATATTATCTGTGCTGTGATATTTCTGTGAAGCCGGTTTATTCTTATTTCTGTTTATTTATTCTAGTTCCACAAATTACGCACGGAAACCTAGAGACGACCGCTGACGCTGCGGCATGCGCCTGCTACACGTGCGGCCCCGATAGAATTACTCTAATAAGCACTTTTAGTTTTCCTAATATTTCATTGTAATTAATGTAGCATTCCATTGTTAGCTCCCAAATCGAGTATAGTGATATCACTTGATTTTAATTAAATTGTCAGCTGTCTCACATACACAATACAAAAACAGTGGACTCTATGACGTCCTCCTCCTAGCGGAATTGTCGCCGCGGCGGCGATCTCTTTAGAGGTTTGCTAATTGCGCAGGCTATTATAGTGCCTAAGTATGTACGCACACATAAGTGCACTGTCATAAACATGTATAGGTAGATAGTGAAGTTTTTCTGCCTACCCCAATAGGAAACTGACGTGAAGATGTGATGTTGTTTTTTCTTACATTATAGCTCTGATTATATTATTTATTTATTATAGCCTGTAGAGCGCACAAAAAGCCCGCTTCTACAGCACGAAAATAGTATTTATGTCAGCTGCAGTGCTTCCAGCGCAGCTGCAGCGGTATGCTACAAGACATATCTCTGTAGAAATTAAAATAAAATAAATTTACCGTCAGCGAGAGATACCTCTCCGATCGTGGTGGCCCAATTCAGCTGCAATGCAGCACGGAAGCACCTATTACTAAGTATAAATCAATAAACAACTAGTGGGGCACTAGAATAGGGGCCAGCTATAATAGTGAAAGGAATTTATTCTACTATGAACTTCGCGTGCGAACATCTCGTAGTACTTGGTCATAAGGTACGCGTAACTTTCTATGCCATATCTATGCAAATTACAAAAGACAGTCCACTTTTGGGATGACATCAACTATGTGCTTAGTTGTGTGCATATATGACATTTACGTTCTCTAAATCGGACTTTAACGCGGTTTTCACCTGAGGATGGTACGGGTCCCGAGGAAGATTTAGAGTATAATTTGTGATGGTAACTGTGTTATTTACGGATGAAGCCGCGGCGTATCGCTAGTATGCACAGCGCTGACGTAATAATATATTTCTTTTATAGTATAGAAGAATCGTATAGTATAAAAGAACATCCACATAATTACTAAGTCAGTGCGTTGCCCTCCTATCCTCCTCCGCCAAACGGGCCACCTGTTATTCACAGACAGCAAATGTCACTTTACGCCAGTACCATGCCAGGGGGTCGTGCCGGCCCAGTTCCGCTGCCATACAGCATGGCACTACCTCATATTAAAATTACTTTGCTTTGTCATTCACTAGGGGAAAATATCGGGAACATGTCGGGAACATTTACCGACATGTTTGAAACACCATAAGGCAGAAAATGAGCAAATCTGAAATCGTGGCTTTTTTTGATCAAATTAAATTTTTCGCGCAGTGTTTGGTTGATTTGGATTTTGTTATCACTACGTTACTAATGATCCCCACATTTGGATGCCATTGGTCCTCACTCGTTAACTGACTATTTTCATGGCAGCGATTTGTTTTCAAGATAAACAATTGACCGTCGTCACATTAGTAGTGGAGACTGTTCTTTACATTCCAAGTTAATTCGCAAAATATAATACACTAGCGTCGCCCGAATAATTCATGTCTTATTATTGATAGCGTCATGGTATATAGATAGGTATGGACATACTGAAACTATGATATGTGATGTCATAACAATTTCTATATAGTTAGGCCTAAATACCTAACTAGCTGCCTACCTATTAGATTATGTTATTATCAATTAGATGGTTGTAAATTAAATCGACATAGTAGATGGCTATACAATATCAAACATATAAATATGCAAGAAAAATATCAACAAGCAGTAGATCAAGATGCGTGGTGTATTAGCCCTCGGACCTGCCGCCGTTGCGGGTAGATATTTTCTTATTTTTAACTAAAAAATTTCATGAAATGATGACGACAAAGTTTAATTTCACTAACATAGAAATGAATCTCATCATCATTATCAGCCCTTACCGGTCCAGCAGTGGACTGGCTGATGACGACCGAGATCTAGCTACTCGCATCCATCCCGGTCCGGCTACTGCACGGAGATCGTCCTCCCACCTGGTGAACTTCGTTTTTCTAAACGCGGCCTCCACTCCAGACCTTACTGGCTCATCTGGCATCTGTTCTTCTGAGTGTGTGACCAGCCCATTGCCACTTCACCGAGCCTATTCATCACGTCATATCGGATACTTAATTCTCTACATTATTACTTTGCTACGAATTCTGTCAAACAGACAAACACCCAATATAGCACGTTCCTAATTTAGGGGACCACGTTTCGGCCCCGCAGGTCATTACGGGGAGAACGCATTGGTTGAAGACTTTCGTCTTCAAGCTCTGCGGTATAGGCCACTGAATGTGTCGAAGCTTCCAGAATGCTGTCCAACCCAGCCGAATCCTTCTGTCAGCTTCCTTCTCGAAGTTATATCTACCTAATTACAATAATTTCCCGAGATAGACGTATTCGTCTACGACTTCGAGAATAGCACCATCGACGTTGACCTGCCTGGGGAGAACATGCTAGTTGAACATGACCTTTGTCTTGTCAATGTTCATCCTTAAGGCCAATACATCGGGAGGATTCATTTATGCTGTGCAACATCTCCTGCAAGATCTCCAACGATTCAGTCAACATAACGACACCCTCAGCGAAACGAAGATGTGAGAGGTACTCGTTGTTAATATTTATGCCGCATTCTGCCCAATTTAAAGTCGTCCTCCAAAGAAATGTATTTACACAAATATACAGTAAAACAAATATACAGTAAAACAAATATACAGTAAAACAAATATATGTTCGCCAGGTTCCTCGGAATACTGTTTTATAGACTTAATGACATGCTTCCAAACCTTCAAAGATTTTGTACATTTAATGTAATTTCTGCAAAAATAACTCTTTCGTGTAGAAAGACATAATTTATGTACAAAACATACGCACTGTTTGATTGCCCAACTTTCTATTAATCGAAATCAGTTTAGTTACGCGCGAAAAAACAACTAATCTATGTAGTATACATGTTTTTTGTTTTAAGTCAAAAAAGAGATTCTATAAAATTGTGAGAGGTCCATTGAACAATAATAATTATGCTTGTTAAAAAAATATTTTTAACAACAAAATTTTATTTTGGCTGAAAAGGGACTAATTAAATGTGAGAGGTCCACTGACCAATGTATAATGATATTTAATACTTGTTAAAAATATTACGTATTTAACAATATATTTCTTATTTCAGCTGATAAGTGATTCCACGGAATTGTGGGAGGCTCAGTGACCAATATTGAAAATTCTATTGCCGCACTTCTCTTCTCCTGGACCGGAGCCTCCTACAGCCAGTTTTGCGGTGGTACTATCATCAACAACAGAGCTATCATCTCCGCTGCCCACTGCTTCGAGTAAGTAGAACAAATTATATTTTCTGATTTTAAATAAATTGTTGAAGTCAGTATTGATTTGTCAGAGAAAGGCGCAGTTAGAATGAGGGAACAGGGTGTTCGTTCGTGCCTGCGCTCACTTCTGTGCACTACATTTTTTTATGACATGAGAGGGCAAACGAGCAATTGGAGGCTCTTGATGACTATCGAGACCCATAGACATTCGCATACGCATTGCACTCCTATCATAACCCCCCCACCAATGAGCCATCGGCTACTCATAGACCATATGATACAATATAATAAATATTATGGAAATAAAAATAAAATACTAAAAATTATTCCATAATAAATATTATGGAACAATTTTTAGTATAGATTCTGCCTGGCAATGGCGCATGCGTGTTGGCGGCGGTGTCGTCCACAACACCGGCTCCATCATCATGCACCCCAGCTTCAACCGCAACACCCTCGACAACGACATCGCCATCTTCCGCTCCGCCAACGCCTTTACTTTCAACAACCAAGTGCGTGCCGCTATCATCGCTGGTGCCAACTACAACCTTGCCGACAACCAAGCCGTACGGGCTGCAGGATGGGGAGCCACTAGCGTGAGTATGACGAATGAAAAAATACCAAGCTTCTGTTTTTGGGGATTCTCTCGGGATACCTGACAGTCGTCTGTGTTCGAAAACAACAAAAATTTTCCAGAGGATTAATTTTACTTACATTAATCCTGTGTCCTCTCTCTCGAAACACGGAACGATACCCAGCAGATACACTACTCTACTGATACTGGTGCTCATCTTTGACTCGAACACCGCCATTAGTCCGACTATGTCCACTGATGGACATAGACCTCCATAGCATGCCATAGCTCGCGTCTACGAGCCACTAGCACCAAGAGCCTTCCCGCCACTATCAAAGTCGTCAATCCACCGAGTAGGAGACCATCCCCTAATTTATTTATGTAATCTAAAATATTGGAGACGGGCTGGCGCTTATGGGGTATTTTAAGATTGTCAGAAATTTCACCAAGCTGTGACTCATTTTTGACTGTCGGTAAATGTTCTCACTTCTCATTGTTTGACAACTTTTAACAATTTTTCAGTCGGGTGGTTCGTGCTCCGAGCAACTGCGTCACGTCCAGATCTGGACCGTGAACCAGAACTCGTTACGCCGAGTTGCGTTACACCATCACCGACAACATGCTGTACTCCGCATGGCTCGACATCGGCGGCCGTGACCAGTGCCAGGGTGACTCTGTTGGCCCTCTGTACCACAACGACGCCCACGTCGGTATCCGCTCTTGGGGTGAGACCTGCTCCCTCGCTCGCTACCCAGGCGTCAACGCGTCTCTCACTACATCGCCTGGATCCAAAGCAACGCTTAAAAGTGATTTTAATGTGTTAATTTATGATTAACAAATTTATGCCAAATAAGATTAATTTTAACGAGATAACTTTGGTTTTATTATTTGTTAAATTATGTATATTTTACCAATAGATGTGTAAACCTGGAGATAAGCGTATGCCTTAACAATAGACAAGCTTACTAGGAATTTGGATATCCAAAACGGAAAAGGAAAAAAATCATTACTTTTATTTACTAATTTTACCTTACACATACTGACTACACGTTACATTTAATTATCAGCCGAGACTTATTGGGGCATTATCTGCAGCCAGTAACATTTAAGACAAAATTGTTTGAAAACATGAAAGCATCAAAGTATTCCACGATGTCCCTGAGGTCACTATAGTAAATTACTGCCGTAACAATTCGGATGTCATTAAGCATTACACTTAGCTCCTTCTGCCACAGCATGTGATGTGTGCTTCGTTCATATTTCTCAGGCTCGGCCGGGCAGTCACAAAGAGGTGAAGCTACTTGGTTGAAATCTGAGTTGCCATGGCCCGTAAGAGACTTGTCTCTGGTTTGACAAAAACTGGTTTGAAAATCATTCCATTGCTTGCAATGTTTTCTTCATATCAAGTAATTCACCGTCTATAATAGCTTATATGACTACTAAACTACTATGAGTGTCCCGAGGTTTCAACCGCGTTTCTCAGGTCACTGTTCTTAGGAGTGGTGGATTTGTATTATTGCTAATACACGCATTCATAAATTTATAATCAAAACCCCGAAGAAAACGTTATATGCTTCCTAATTTCTGACATAATTGACTTCCAGACTTACTCATAAGAAATGTCAACTTCTATTCCTACCCTTAGGGGTAGAGTATCTAGAAATGCTTGAATACGTACCGATCAATTTGTAATCAGTAGCCCAAGGATAGAATTTTATAGTTCTAACTTAAAAAATTACGGCTTCTATACAAATTTTCAAACCCTGTTTCACTACCTTTATGGTAGGAATGCCAAAATTCCTTCTACAGTGTAGTACGGGAATATTCAATAATACAAGCCCACTCACAAGCCATGGCCTTAACTTTAGTAGTTTATTATCGGCGGTGATGATTCAGTCAGTCAGGAAATGTAATTTCATAAGTCTAGGTTGATATGGTATAACATTTTTAGCTTTTGAAATCGTATTTACGCAATAGCAGACGTAAATTTTTTTTCATCACTTATTTAAGAATAAAATTTTATCCCCTGTTAAAGGAACTTATAACATTCAGAAAGCACCGAAATAACAATTTCGAACACCGAAATAAATACGTGACTCAACCATATCCCATGCGCATAGGAGGCGCTAACGTAATTATATACTTCTTCATGGAATAGAAGGGGCGAACGAGCTTCATCAGAAGCCTTTACGGAGAGCAACATACATGAACATCCACATAGTTACTTTGCCGATGGGTTGCCCTCCATTCCTCCTCCGTCAAATGAACCACCGGTTACTCACAAACAACACGAAACGCGATACCGAAGGTGCCACTTTACGCTAGTACGCCTCGGTCCGTCTAGCTCTCACGAAAATAACTTTGCTTTTCTATTCACTTGGGGACAAATATCAGGAACATGACTTGAACATTTCCAGACATCCTGGCAACTTTGCCGTGTTTATTTTATTTGCATTAGAAAAAGTTATCTCTTTTAGAGCATAAGGATTAGAAAATTTTAAATCGTTCTGGGGTTTTGATAAAAATAAGCTTTTCGCGTAGCGTTTAGTTGACATGTTTTGCTATGATTTCATTACTAATGATCCCCAAAACTATATGCCATTTATCCACACTCGTTTACTGACTATTTACCACCACCGTCCGTTCTTTAATTCCGAGCAAATTTGCAAAATATAATATATTAACATCACCCCGCCATTTCGCCCTCGTAACTCTGGTCTTATTGCTCATAGTGTCATGGTACATAGCCTCATAGTGTGTCTTGATAAATGGACTTTCAACTCAAAAACATCTTCTCAATTCAGGACAATAGTTTGTGACAGTTTATGTACTATATAGGAATTCTATAAATTCTGTAAAAGTTGTTCACATGGGGGATAGAGAGAATGTCAAGGTTTATTAAACTTTGGAATACAATTTGTTCAATTGGTCTTTCCACATTCACAATCCAGGACAGACTTAAAATAGTACAAGAACAACAGTGGAATTAATACAGTTTTTGATATTGGTCAGTATAAAATCAGGGTATGAATTCTTATCTGGTTGTCCGAGACTCCCGGCTGCAACTTGGATACTCCTTTATATATATTGTTATTGTTCTATAACCACTAGTCGTCACGGATTGTCCTTCATTTCTTATATTCAATATTTGAATAATATAGGGTTTAATAAACAGAAAAATAAAAATTAAAAAGAGTAGAGCTCTGAAAAGGAACACACAACCAATAAGAATCCCATACGCTTGGCTTTATGAGCCAACTAAGATCAGGCAATATATATATATATATACACTGTGTAGAATTGAATAAAATTTAACAACCAAATCAATAATATGAAACGTGGCGACAGTAAGAAATCATGAACTTGATGAAATATTAATTCGTGCATTTGTGACACGAATATGTAGGTTCCCGGCGGAAGAGCAAAACTATTAAATTATGATTTGGCGACGGCAGATAGCGTCAGCCATCGCAAACATATCCATCCTGGCCATCGCCAAAAGGAAAAAGTGTGACATTTCTTCAACAGAGAACATTAAGCCTTACAGTCAAAGATGACAGATTTACTTTTTTTATAAAATATTTGAGTTTCAAAGAATAATTGTTGCAAGTTACTGAGATTAGTGCGTTCATGCAAACAAACAAACTCTTCAGCTGTATATTGTTACGCTAATAGATATAGGTACATACTGATAATATATAGAAATATATATTTTTATGACGTCAATCCCTGGCTTAAATAGCTAAATAACTACTTACCTATTAAGATTATGTTATTATCAAGTTGAAGGTTGTAAATTAAATCGATAAGTAGATAACCATACAATATCAAACATATAAATATGCTACAAAAAAATCAACAAGCAGTAAATCAAGATGCGTGGAGTATTACTTCTACTAGTCCTCGGACTTGCCGCCGTTGCGGGTAAATATTTACTTATTTTTTAATTGAAAAAAGTTTCATAAAATGATGACGACGGAGCTGCATTTCACTAACATAGAAATGTGTCTACACAGATATAAAATGGAACAACTATATCATCGCCAGGTTCCTCGGAATACTATTTCACGGATTTAGTGATATGCTTTCAAACCTTTACAGATTTTGTACATTATGTATTTGTATTGTATTTTGTGCAAAGATAACTCGTTTCGTGTAGAAAGATATAATGTATGTACAAAATGTAGATGTCGCAGTCGGATTGACTCAATCGCCGTACTTTATTACGGATAGCAATGTTGAAAAACGAGGCCGTTTTACTTTGTGGTGGGCCAACTATTAGAATACGGCTGAGAGAAATTCCGCCAGCAAGTTTTCGGCGTTATACGATATTCAGTAAAGGTTTTGAAATAAAGTGGATCATTATCCGCCTTTTTTGATACGTAAAAAAAACTATGCCCACATAGGGTCCACGGTTTAGGCGTAGCTCTCGACTAAGCCTTTGTAGTGAGGCTATTCTTTTATTTTCATTCAAAACCTTTGGCCTAATTTCATACTTGTATCGATCACTATCAATGCCTAAAATCAAGATGTTTAATGAGGCTCAACGTCAGCCGCCATAGTCAAGACAAGCCGGCTAATCGTTAGGACGCCACAAAACAAAACGGCCATTTATTTGAAAAAGGCTAACTGTAATGTTGTACGGCGATTTGTACAAAAAGCCTACGACATGGACACTGTTAAATACTTTATTTTGCTAAATTTACAATAAATCGGAATCAATTTCGTTACGCACAGAAAAACCAACTAAACTATGTAGATTTCACAAAATTGTGAGAGGTCCATTGACCAAAAGGAGGCGGCTCATTTGCGAACAGGGCAAGGATAGGAACCTAACCACCTTGCACTGTGCCAACGTTGTTTGGGTTGTCTTGTAGTGCGGGACAACAGTATTTGTGAAGGTGGCGACGGTCTCATGCGCTTCCCCGCGTTAACCATTAAAAGTTGATTGACCAATATATAACATGTAATACTTGTTAAAAATATTACGAAGTCAACTTTTTTTTTATTTTAGCTGAAAAGGGATGCCACAGAAATGTGATATTGACTAAAATGTGACATCTAAAACATTTTAAAAATATTAAGTATTTAACATCTTTTTTAATTTTAGCAGAAAAGGGGTTCCACAGAATTGTGAAAGGTTCCTCACCAATATATAATGATATCTAATACTTGTTAAAAATATTACATTTAAATTTTTTTTTTAATTTCAGCCTAAAAGGGGCTCCACAGAATTGTAGGAGGTCCATTTACCAATATATAATTATATCTAATACTTGTTAAAAATATTACGTATTTAACAATATTTTTTCTTATTTTAGCTGATAAGGGATTCCACAGAATTGTGGGAGGTTCAGTGACCAATATTGAAAGTTACCCCTCTATTGCCTCCCTTCTCTTCTCCTGGACTGGAGCCACTTACAACCAGGTTTGCGGTGGCACTATCATCAACAACAGAGCTATCCTCTCCGCTGCCCACTGCTTCGAGTAAGTACAACAAATTATATTTTCTGTCTTGAAATAAATTGTTGAGGTCAGCCTTGATTTGTCAGAAAGACACGGTGACGTTCACCAACAAGAAATTATTATTGACACCTAACAACAAATTGTTTCAATAGCACGAGCCACAATTACCATTTCAGAATCGATGTGTGAATACATAAATGCCATGCACTTTACTAACATTTACTGAAATAGCGATTCAGTTAGAGCCAGAAAGAAGAGAATACAGCTAGACTTATTGAAATAATGTGAATCATATCCTATATATAGTGATATTATAGTGATATTATTATAATCATTCGGTTACATTAATGTACAACAAACTAAGTTTTCTAAAACTTTTAACTTCTAAATGGAATGTCTTTCTTTCATTGAAACGATTTTCAGGGGTGATTCGGCGTGGCAATGGCGCATACGTGTTGGCTCCACCAACGCCAACAGCGGCGGTGTGGTCCACAACACCGGCTCCATCATCATGCACCCCAGCTACAACCGTGTCAACCTCGACAATGACATCGCCATCCTCCACTCCACCACCGCCTTCACTTTAAACAATCAAGTGCGTGTCGCTAGCATCGCTGGTGCCAACTACAACCTTGCCGACAACCAAGTCGTATGGGCTGCAGGATGGGGAGCCACTAGCGTGAGTATGACGAATGAAAACTTACCAAGCTTTTGTTGCTGGGGTTTGATCCATCTGTGTTGGAACACAGCAAAAGAAGTCAGAAAATAAAATTAATCCTTTCAAAAATTGTGTTACATGAAGTGATACTCAGCAGATTCACTACCGTACTGATAGAGGTGCACATCTTACACTTCATCATCGTCACTAGCCGGACAATGTCCACTACTGAACATTGACCTCGCCCGTAGAGCCCCATAGATCGCGTTCACGAGCCACCTGCAGTGGGTTCCCGGCACCTCGAGAACTTTTACGATTGTCAGAAATTTCACTAAGCTGTCCTGAGTTATGACCATTTATGACTGTCGGTAAATGTTTCCACTTCTCATTGTTTTAAAACTTTTATAATTTTTCCAGGCGGGTGGTTCGAGCTCTGAGCAACTGCGTCACGTCCAGATCTGGACCGTGAACCAGAACACTTGCAGGACTCGCTACGCTGAGCTGCGTTACACCGTCACCGACAATATGCTGTGCTCCGGTTGGCTAGACGTCGGCGGCCGCGACCAGTGCCAGGGTGACTCCGGTGGCCCTCTTTACCACAACGACGTCCTCGTCGGTGTTTGCTCTTGGGGCGTGAGCTGTGCTCTCGCTCGCTACCCTGGCGTCAACGCTCGCGTCTCACGCTACACTGCCTGGATCCAAAACAACGCTTAAAAGTGATTTTAACGTGTTAATATAGGATTAACATATTTATGCCAAATAAGATTAATTTTTACGAGATAACTTTGGTATTATTATTTGTTAAATTATGTATATTTCTACCAATAGATGTGATAGACAAGCTTACTTGGAATTTGGGTATCCAAAAAGGAAAAGCAAAAACAACATTACTTTTATTTACTACTCTTAACTAACACATACTGACTACACGTTACATGTATTTAGCACCTGGGGCTTATTGAGTTACATTATCTGCAGCCAGTAGTATTTAAGACAAAATTGTTTGAATGACAAAATTGGTTCAAAGCACGAAAGTGTCCCCACCTTGTCCACGATGTCAGTATAATAAATTACTCCCGTATTATTTCGAATATTATTAGAGATTACATTTCGCTCCTTCTGGCAGACTACACTCCCACAATATGATCACATATCGTTGCGGTTTGTTCATATTTTCGAGGCTCGGCCGAGCAGTTACAAAGAGGTGAAGCCACTGGGTTGAATTTTGAGTCGCCATGACCCGTAAGAAACTGTACAATGCAAGGATCTACTTCAACCCAGTTTTATCATATCAAGTGATTCACCATCTATAATAACTTCTATAATTAGCTACTGGCAGTGTCCCCTGATTTCACTCGCGTTTCTCAGGTCACTTCACTATTCATAGGAGTGGCATTTCTATGATTGCGGCTAAATGCATTATAATATTAATTTACAACCAAAAGACAAAGTTATATGTTCCTTAGTTTGAAACGTGTGACTTCCAGACTTACTTATATAAGAAATGTCAACTTTTGTTTCTCCCCCTAGAGGTAGAATATATTTAAGTGCTTATTATTTATACTTACCGATACACAGTGGCCCGAAAATAGAATAACACTGTCGTGATTTGAAAAATTACGGCTTCCATACAAATTTTAAACCCCTGTTTACCTTTGGGGTAGAAATGTCAAAGTTCCTTCCGTAACACAAGCCCAACCACCAAATCACCAAGTTTTATGGCCCTAACTTTAAGTAGTTTATTATCGGCTATGATGAATCCGTCAGTCAGGAAATGTAATTTTATGAGTTTAGATTAATACGATATAACATTTTTATCTATGTTTGATGTTAAAACTGTATAAATTACGCGATAATAGACGTACATTTCTTCATCACTTATTAACAATTATTTTTTAGCCAATTTCAATGAAACTGTTAACATTCAGACGGCGTATTTTTCACTTCTCGCTTTCAGCATTTCGTCTTATACCTCGGAAGACATAAACGACGAAAGAAAGGCGGGGAATGTTAAATATGTTAAAGTGTTTTTGTATTGGTAAGAGGTAGTGCCATGCTGAATTGCTCTCTCTCTCTCTCTCTCTCTCTCTCTCTCTCTCTCACTGACAGCTCTCGTTGACATGATATCGGCGTAAAGTGACATCTTTACGTAGATATCATGTGAGAATGTGAGACCTCACGGTGCCGTGTTTCATGCGGTTTGTGAATAGCAAGTGGTCCAATGGAGGTGGGGGGAGGAGAGGAGAAAAAGGGGCAACGCATCGGTATAGCGAATACGCGGATGTTGATGAGTTTACTCCTAACTTATTAGTCGTTGTTCCGCTGTACTGTGTGAAAAATATACAATAAAGATAAAAAAACTTTTTCACTTAAGTGTCGCTATAACATCAGTTTAATGGTAGATAAAATTTGTTATTACTTAAAAAAAATGATAAACCTGGGCAACGTAAAAGGAAAATGTAAACGACATTTACGAGGTATAAGCTTAATTCCATTATACAGCCTCAGTAACTCGACTGATAAATGTGATTATAGTATGACCTTTAATCTTTCACTGACACACGCAACTTGAATATATACGTGAATCGATTTTACTTCGATATAGGCGCTGTTTAACGCAAGGTTTGTTAGTATACTTTTTTGCAGGTTTTTGAAGAAACCAAAATTAAAACAGGTATTACTTATTACTTAAGCACAAATAATAAACTTGAACATATAATAATAATAAATTTAATAATAAGCAGAATTGGAACTGGCATGCTGCCTTTTTTTAGCTTTCAGCGAAGCTCTTAAATAAAATGAGGATACATAAAAAACTGGCATAAAAAGACAGAGTACAAAGACTCTTGATAAAGGATAATAAAAGGAAGAGTTGTCAAAACAAATTATAAGATTTTTATATATTTTATATATGGCTGTGCCGGGGCGGCCTAAGAATACCCTTACCCTCAATCCAAGCCCAGGGTGACGTAATAGCTGTCAAAGGGCCACTATGTGAAGTCCGAAAACAAGGCGAGGACACCATAGCTCTGCCATCGGGTATCCTATTCTACTTTAGGTAAGGCGACATTCCATCACAAGGCGGCAAAGGATTCTTCGTGAATAAGTCCCTCATAGGCAAAGGTCTAGTACGTCGAGTAGGGTGGTATATCTTATATTTAATATCACTAAGAGGTACAGCCTCAAAGTGATACAAGTATAAACACCAACCTCGACATATTCCGAAGACGACGTGGAGGCAACTGTATACTTAGTCTGGCCATAAAAACTAATACAATAAGAAATAAAAATGTTATATTTGAATTTGGAATGTGACATTTTCCACGATTATATTATTCATTGTGTTTCTCATTTTACATAATAATATACATTGTTCAATATTTTGTGATATTAAAATGGAGTGGGGTAATGGGTAGAGAACAGAGCTGCTGTGATTGCATTACACAAAGTAGTTATGGCGCGAAGTGCAATTTTTAAAATTCTACATACATTTGATATTAGAAAAGTGTTTGTGTACCGGGCTAGTAATAGATACAACGAGACTTCCTTATTCTGGCCGTCCACGTAGTGTTCATACGTTAAAGGTGGGCAAAGCAGTAAGGGAAGGAATTCGAAGAAATCCAGTCCGAAAGCAAAAGATTTTATCCCGGGAAATGAAGATAGCACCTAGAACCATGTTGCGTAACATAAGAGATGACTTAGAAGTTATAGACTATAAGAGACGTACTAGTAATTTATTAAGTGATAAATAGAAGATCGATAGCGTGGTAAAACCGAAACAACTCCCCAAGTTCACAGAAAAAAATTGTTTACGGATGAGAATTTTTTACTATTGAGCAACATTTTAATGAACAAAACGACCGTTTTACTCTCAAAGCTATAAGGAAGCTTCTAATTAGTCGACAAGGTGTAACGTGGGCTTTATTCGACTTTAGTGATAGCTTGGTGGGGTATTAGCTGAGTGACGGAGCCATATTTTTGTTAAATAGGTACCGAAACATATGCACAAGCGTATCATACCATTCTTGAGAAGGTAGTCAAGCCTCTTAAAAACACCTTCCAGCAAGACTCAGCACCAGGCTGTAAAGCTTGGCACACGAAGTCTTGATTGGAATATATGCAGATATATATATGGTTTCGACTAAGTGGCCAGTGGCAGTACGTAAATGCATTTGCCCTTAAAATCTAAAAGAAATAGGTGCTAACCAGTCAAAGTGCACTGTTATGGATAAGTTTACACTGTCCTAGTATTTAAAATGGGGAAGTACATTTAAATTTATTCACAAGTTGAATTAAAATAATTTCAAATGAAATAAAATAATATATATAAAAGGTTTAAAGCAATTAAATTTTACGGTCCTAGCATGATTTTGGGCCATTCGGCAGAGTCATATGAATATATGTATGGGGATACTGAGCAGTTGGTACGTTTTGGTGACTGCCGACGCCAATAAACATGTACCTACTTATAATAAACGCCTGTGACACGGTCCTGCCCTCCACCGTCACCATGGGGCCACGGGCTAATTACAAACCGCACCAAACGCTATAGCATAGCCGTCATTTTACGTCGGTATCATGAGAGCGAAGGCTTTCGGTTGTGCGTCTGAAATATTTTTATTGAAAACAAACTCGCTAATGTTAATTGTTAATTGTGAGTAAGAGTTCCATCATATAACGTACCTGTCCCTAACTCTTAAACCAATGTCAATTAGATAGAGCTAATATATTTATATATATAATTCTTTTTTATTGTATAGCTTGACATACGAGTAATCTACGTCTTTTTTAACGTCTACGGATCACCATAGGCATCCGCATTATTGTTTCATGCAGATGCGTTGCTACACTTTCCTTCTTCTCTTCAGTATTTTTTATTGGCGTGGAGACACGCGCCTTAACTGGCCCGACCAGTGGAGTTTGAGGCTCGGGCTCACATTGTAGTGCGGTATACCCACACAAACCACCGCGTGTCCCGTCAGTGGAGCCTTTGATTAGGAGTTCCGGAACTAGAAATCATCAGGGCACCTCGAGGGCTAGTCTGTTCCATATGAGACCGACTCCAACGGGCCAAGGCTACTCACAAACCGCACAAAACGCGACAACATAGCTGTCACTTTACGGTGGTGTTGAGTGAGCGGCAATTACCTCTCCTGTCGTTCCGGCCCTATTCGGCCGCAATGCAGCATGCATTGCGGCCGAATGCAGCATGCATTGCGGCCGAATAGGCCGAATATCACTACATTCTACTAAAATAAATAACTCTTTCTAATGAATCCGAAAAATAGTTGAACTGTAATTATATTAATGAAAAGACCATTACTAACTTATGTGTTTTGTTATTATTACTTACTTCTTCGTAACTAAATCATAAAGCAAGTAACTAAAGTATCCGATATCAAACGAAGATTACGCTCGTTGAAGTGGCAATGGGCTGCTCACACACTCAGAAGATTAGATGGGCCACTAAGGTTCTGGAGTGGAGGCCGCGTTTAGGAAAACGAAGTGTTGGTAGATAGAAGTCGATTTCCGTACAGTAACTAATCCTGGCGGGATGCTAGTAGCAGAAGATCGGTCGTATTGGCGTTCACTTAAAGAGGCATTTGCCCAGCAGGGAACCGATGTGGGCTGGTGTGATGACGGTATCATTCATGTATTATACATAAACATCAACACGTCTATGTGCTGATAGTGATGTGGTCTGGTGTGATGACGGTATCATTCATGTATTATACATAAACATCAACACGTTTATGTGCTGATAGTGATGTGGGCTGGTGTGATGACGGTATCATTCATGTATTATACATAAACATCAACACGTCTATGTGCTGATAGTGATGTGGGCTGGTGTGATGACGGTATCGTTCATGTATTATACATAAACATCAACACGTTTATGTGCTGATAGTGATGTGGGCTGGTGTGATGACGGTATCATTCATGTATTATACATAAACATCAACACGTCTATGTGCTGATAGTGATGTGGGCCGGTGTGATGACGGTATCATTCTTGTATTATACATAAACATCAACTCGTCTATGAGCACATAGACACAGCCTGTCAGACAACAGAGGACAGCCTAGGCACTCAGGCTCAGATTCAGAACCTGAGCAAGGGGGCCCAGGTTGAGTATCATTTCTACTACACTACGAGGCACATGTTATAGAGCTATATACCCATGCATATGTCTTTAAACTACATTTAGCTGAGATATTCCCATCAGTGCTTTATATTTTTACCCGACAGCGTACTCAAAGGAGAGTTCTGTGTTTGGATATGTACGAATGTAGGTATGTATGTGTGTTTGTTCATTTGAGGCGCTATATTGGATAAACGTGTGAGTCGATTTTTATGATTTTGAAAATCGAACGATATTGATCCCGCGAGGTTGGAAAGACAAGGCAATTTTCAAAATTCAAAATGGCGCCTATTAGACGACATAATAGTAATAATCGTCCATGCTGAATTCCGGCCACGTCGGCCACCATATCTTTACAGGGCACAAGTGTGTGCGAGGGCAGAAGTGTACTCTCCGTTCCATCATTCTTTTATTCCGACGAAACGGCAATTCGAGGAGAAACCAGACTCTGGAGCAACAGTTTAACCTGTTCTCCGAGGCTACATCCTGACTTCGTACTATTATTAGAAATTGACAAATCCCAACAACACCTCAACAGTAATAATGTTAAAAATAAAATAAGTATAATAAGACACAATACCTAGTAATGTCCAACTATGGCAAAATCACCGTGGCCGCCCCCTGTCTTGGACATTAAGCCCGGTGACCGCCGACGTCGAGATGACCATGGTAAGGGACAAACTGCGTGAAACTCGAAAACAGAACTGTCGCTGCATGGCCGTACCGTATGATTGAGAGATACTGCCCCGGTCGTGCCAACCCAATTCAGCCGCCATGTAATAGTACCTCGTAGTAATAATCGAGATCGCGCAATAATCAATCTAAATTGAGGCGTCGGGCCATATTACAGGAAACACATCCAGCAATCTCAGATATGATATTATTTATTATTATGCTATACAAGATAATAAATTAATAGTGCGACTTGAAACTGAAGGACACTAGACTATTATGATTAGGTCTGGTGATAATTTACAAAAACGTTTACGTTCTGATAAACAAATAGCTTTTTAATATGCAATTCACCTACTCGTTAACATATAGAATAAAAAACAATGTCCCCAGTAGTTGTCTGTTAACAATATGTTTTCGATTATTTTAAAATGTACTGAACACCCAACCCCTCGATACCAATTGGTTGAGCGATTCCTGGTGATTTTTTAAGTACATAAACAATAATCTGTTAAGGTAACGATCGGGCCCCTGACGTCCACTAGCCGAGGCGGATCATTAGTTATCGAATGAAATACAATTTAATATACTCTGTGAATTCGTAATAAATTGACCAAAATATATAACTAATGTTTTATATATATATATATATATATATAACGAAGTCCCCAATAACCGTATATATGTATGTGATCAATTTTCTCATCAATATACTGAACAAATTTTCATGCATTCTTTTCATTTTGCATCTTGTAATGACTTAGTTATGAAAAAATACTAATTAATTGCTTACATACAAAATAGCAGTTGGAAACTAGCGATGTCAAAATATCAATTATATTGGTAACGTGGCGGTTGGTCCGCGTGTTACAAAAGAGGTCGCGGGTTCAAATCCCGCCTACGTCATAGGCGTAGTTATATATGTAATATATCTATTTCTGTAATGAAAATATTAAATATATATCATATCTATCTTGAATTGATAAAAAGCATTAAATATATTTTACATTATTAAAACAAATTCTTGTGTTGATCGTGTTATGTGATAAGTCCACAGATATTATTATTATTATTATCTAACTGATAAAACAAAAACGTTTTTATCAACTAATCTACTATTTTTGTATGCAGATGGATGCCTTTCGCTAGTCAATGGGAAATTCGTGTTTGGTTCTACAAAGGCCAACAGCGGTAGAGTTGTTCACAATACGAACAGAATTGTTAGGCACGGAAATTTCGTCCGTAGCACTTTGTACAATGGTATTGCTATCGGGCAATGTAACACTGCCTTTACGTCAGTGACATAATCGCGGCTCTAGCGTCGCTGGTGCTACTGACAACCAAGCGGTGTGGGTTATGTGCATACACTATTTTTAATATTCGATTCGCATTCTTCTATACATTTAAATTCTCTGAGTCCATTAATGTTGAATCCAACAAATGAGGTAACATACTTACATATAAGAAAACAAAAGTAGATCAAATAAATAAAAAAACGACCGCTTTCAGCTTCACATTTTCCAATTGGGCAATTCTTGTATAATCATTTTCAGAAAATATTTGGTATTGCAAGTAACTGTATCCAATTTAATAGCAGCCATGCATCGTCTCGACATAGTCTAGTTTTGTCCTTCAACGAGTAAATTATTTAAACAAATTAAGAATAGAGGAGATTTGCAATTCAACTGTATGTACGGCGCTAATTGTCGATCGATTTTGTCAATATTTTTTGGTATCATTTGTAGAATGATATGGACCCACTGGTACCAAATCATGATCCGATGATGGTATCTCGCATTTTTTGGTAAACTGTCGAATGTTATTTGTCATCGTAGTCATCGTGTCATTGTAGTCATCATCTTCTGTCATTAGTTAGTTCTTTAAAGAAGGCGTATGGTCATAGTTAAAGTTGTAAAGTAATAGGTTTAAACTTTTACCAGTAGATATTTATTGTAATTGCTTCATTGCAATCCGATAATAACTTGACAAGATAAGCCTAAAGGCTTATGAAGATAAGCCCAAAAGGCGTATTAACTGCTTTAGCAAGTATAACATCGTCGTTAAGCACAAAACTATTGGCACCTACTTTTCTATTTCCTTCCTTAACCTTGGACTCTATTATTTTATTTGAAATATATAGGTATAAATATTTGGTTCTGTTAGCGTAACCTCTGAGCAATTGTTGCATGTAAGATTTCTCGAAGCTGATGTTTAAAATGTTATTGGAGCCGGTGTGACCAAAGACTACTACTTCAAATGGTGATAACACTTCAATTAATAAATAAATTTTATATGTCTTTTCCACGATTATTTATTTTTCAATTTACATTTTCGACCGGTTTCGGCTTATCATCATCAGGTGATATCATGCATATCAATATGTGTAAGTGGCGTCGGAGATTAGGCGGACTGACTAGCTGTCAGGGCACCGATGATGATTTATAGTTTAGGGGTCACTCGCCAAAGACGGCACTCGCGGAGATCCACATACCACCGGGCACCACCCAAAGATGGTGATAGCGCGTATATGCGTTTGATCACCAGTATGTAACTGGATAAAAATACGCAATTTTATAGAAAACATTGGGGTTCGATTGGTGAACAAGTACACATAGTTGAAATATTAATTTGTTGCGGAATTGACAACCTCAAAGTATCTTCTCTGCTTACATATGAATTCAAACAGTTTAGTTATATAAATACATGGGGTTGGAGTAATCCAAATTCAAATAGTCCCTAAAAGGGCGGGAGAAGTGTATAGGAACGTCTTCATGTTATAACCAAATAGGACGAATAACATCGAGAGGATCTCTTCTAACTCCTCAATGACCTCTTCTTATAAGTACCGAAAGGATCTATTGCCACTTATTGTTTTTTCCAGGAAAGAGGGTCCGAAATTCTTGTTTCCCACAACTCCCACCCAACTATTGATCCGCCATCAATGATCACTGTGTTTTTATAGCATGCGGGTTGACAGTGGATCATACATGCGGGTTGACAGTGGATCATACATGCGGGTGGACAGTGGATCATACATGCGGGTTGACAGTGGATCATACATGCGGGTTGACAGTGGATCATACATGCGGGTGGACAGTGGATCATACATGCGGGTTGACAGTGGATCATACATGCGGGTTGACAGTGGATCATACATGCGGGTTGACAGTGGATCATACATGCGGGTTGACAGTGGATCATACTCGTAATTAATTATATGTGGGCATTAAAAACATCCGTTTTCACAAATGATTACATGTCAGTGAACAGAGCGCGGCTCAGAAAGTCACTGTCTTCATAGACCTTGGCTAGGTCTCACCTGTTAAACACCATTATACGCTCAAAGTCACGTGGCAGAAGACATTGCGCCCGACGATAGTGGTACGGATGCTGGCTATCTTTTTTTAACACTCTTCAAAACCAAAAATGTTTCTCTCTCACTCTTCAAAACTTAGTTCACGTCCCACCGAGCGCGTGCTTCGCGTAGGGTCTTCTCCAAACATCCCTGTTATCGTGAAGTCAGGGCCTTCCCGCATCAGCTAGATGTCACTCGCGATTGTGCACACTGCCGACCTTGTACATGCGCATGTGCTGTTCCACGTTAAAGCACACGCGGTTCTGCATAGTTATTGTTGGATCTTCCGAGACACATCAACATATAAAAATATTCCTTATTGGAATACGACATCACTAATACAAGTCTCTCACGAAAATGAACGAGAATAATATCAAATAACACGGACCGGTAGGAAATCGCTCGTGAAACTAAATGAAAAGTGAGAGCTATTGCATAAAAATGCATCATGCCCAAAGGAGCTATCGCTATAACTGCATGCGCACTAGCGAGGTACATTGCAGCAATTGATGATGCTAGTGCACCGCACTTCATGATGCTAGTGCAGCGTGTAGTAAATGCGACGCGATAATAACAATTATTGTTTCATCTTTATATATATTTAGCCAGGGAAGATAGACAATTATTTCACGCATTGTCGTGCGCTTGTAGTTCTAGTCCGGTTAATTAAAAGAGTCGCGTACCATCGCGTCACACCGCTGCGTGCGGTTCGCCTGTGTACTCGCGCCTTAATACACAATATTACTCAGACACCGCGTGCTTATTCCTTTAATATATTTTGCACGTGCAATGAATAACGCGAAGACATTAAACATTATTTTGTTTGATCGATTTAAATCACTGTTCGACTTTAATTGATAACCGGTCAATATTTTCATTTTACCGCACGTTCAGTTGTGGTATACATATTGTATATGCATATTACATAGTATTTTCGAATGTTTGATTTTTTCTTGGCAACTGAGTATACAATTTTTCTTCATTCCAGCCTTATCTATGTTTTTATATCAGATGGTCAGCTATCCAATCCAGAGAATTAGACAAAGGCAAATGTGCAATTCAGTAGGGAAACCAACCATAATAAATAAATAATAATATGAAGCTAGTATTGAGCCTGGTAACGACGAATTTGAATTCACGAATCTAGGTTTCATTACGATGTTTTACTTCATATTGAGAGCAAATAGAAAATGTACTCAAGTTATAGAACTCTTTCGTACATGGTAGGGATTAACCTTGGACTTCTGGTGTGGAAGTCCGTAGCTCTAACTATCAGACCACCACTATATACCAACGATAATTGTAGACCACAGAGACAATTGTCGTTGTATGAAAATATACTGGAACGCATCCCTTTTTTTCTTTTTCACAAGATACCCACAGCCTCAATGGAGGTTTTCACCCACTCATACCCCTGCGGTGGCAGTAATCGACACTGCAAATCTAAAGGCTGCGCGCTTGTATGGCGTGTATGGCGTGTTATGATATGCTCCACATTGTCTCGTGGGTGGTAAAGGGGCCCCCGCTTTTCATAACCCTCGTGTGCCCAATTTATTGCGCCCTGGGCACAGGGATTAAATATCCGGATCGGCTTATGGTGCTTCTCAGACCTCGGCGTACACGTCTAGTAGGGTCGGATCTTTATCGGTCTTGCTCGGCAGACAATTTTTTTGCGATGATTATCTCGCAAAAGGAGACCATAGCCGAGTGCTGGTGGGGGGGAAACGTACGGCTGTGCGCGCCTCAATTTTTTTTTTCTACATTTGTTAGAGCAAGCATATCTAGGAACAGACGAGATAGTTTTTCACTGAAAGTAGACGAAATCATTAATACACTAACTTAATTTTATCAAACACAACCGTATAATATAACAACTAATACTAAATATTAGTTGCTCCAGAAACTACGAAAAATGAAAAGGCGTAGAAAGTTATACAAAAAAACATAAATTAACTATAGCTTCATTTTCTTCTCTGAACATACGCTCACACACAATTAGTTTGTTTCATCTTCTTTCACTGTAATGGCCGTTCACTAAACGGGCGCGAGACACGTGCGGGTTTATGACAAACGTGAACCTAAAGGTCACAGACCCATACATCTTCAAATTACAGCAAAACCACATATCTGCTACTAGCATCAACCCGTGATTTCACCCGTGTAACTCCGGTACTATTAGTCCTCACGATATAGCTTATAGGCTATATTAGTCTTCCTCGATAAATGACGTATTGAAAACAAAAAGAAAGGCCAGCAGTTCATGAGGTTAGCGCATCCAAAAGAAACAAACAAGCTCTTCAGGTTTACATTATTTGTATAGCAGTAGACAAATTAACACTACAGCTGCCATTAGTTGCAACAGCTAACTCTAAGATACACAGGTCAACAATAACAACATATCCCTTAAACTTCCAAATAGATTTTATTCAGTGCGACCAGTTATCATTATGGCAGTTTAAATATCAAAGACTATGTAAATGTTTTGTAAGCAAAAATCTCACAAAATAATTTCCGCAATTTTTGTAACACGTCAGGGTTTCATATCAGCTATATGTTCTTTAACGCGAGTTTTTATAGATCCTTTAGTTTGCCGTATATAAGAGAGTCCACAGTTACAATAAAGCTGGTACAATCCTGCATCTTGTAGAGGGATATGGCATTTCACTGGATTACATTAGATTTGATACAGCGCAAATCCTCACTAGGGAACACCGATTCCTGCCAAGGATGATCCTTGAGGCTATTAAAAGTAAACACCATCCAAATTTCAATAGAGAAGATGGCAGGGTTCTTCCCTCTTCTTGAGGCCTAATGATAAATATAATCAAATAAAACGAAACAAAACATCTCGAGACAGCAAGATATAATAAGTTCTGTTTGCGTTAATCGGAACAACTAAATAATTGTAATCCCACCCGTGACCATGGTTACTGTAAAGCTTCTGAAACGTTAGTCTAGTTAAATAATTAAATAAACCGCGATAAAATCCGTAAAAGTAGTTATGTTGTACTGTTTCGTTATTGCTCTGTTATTATTATTTTTCAAAATACTTAATGTACTGACATTTTTTTTAATATTTAATATTATATATGTAGATTCAGATATGTACATATGTATATGTAATATATTCTGTATAGTCGAGACATGTCATGTCATTCTTTCAGGGTTTTGCAACTCAAGGGAAAACAGACCATGATTTATTAATATTTGATTACTATAGATAAAAATTATCTTTAGTGCGAATTCAATAAAAAGCACAGCAAATTGATAAAGATTACTTTGCTCCAAAAATGTTAACAATTACATTATTATTCGGACTTTGGCTGGGCGTGGTCACAGGTTTGTTTCATTTGCGTAGTATTTATTATGACAAACATGTTTCTAACAATGTGAAAGCTTTGAATAATATTCCCGTAAACATATGATCGGTGTGAAAATCCTTCCGTGATTTTAAAAATTTATACTCCCACATTTGGATAACTTTTTTTATGACGTTTGAATAATAGACCGACGAGAAGTATGAGGATATCTATGACATGTACGGTGATCAAAGTAATATATTAATTTCTGAAATATCATTATTACAGTTTGTTAATAGTGTACGGCGAAACGAGCTAATTCTAATGAATACCGTCGTACACAGATATATTTGTTAAGGTTTGCTAAACTGACAACAGACTTGTGAGTAAGCACATATCACATAATTAAATTATACATTCAACGCCACGGAAACTTGGCCAAGTACAAAACGTACATAGTAGTAATGTGGTCTTATATCTTCCTGATGCTGACACAGATTGCGATCAATTAAACAGTGCAATTAACATGCCGTATGGCCGGTAGGCGTTATTTATCCTTATTAAAATTAACAGTCTAATCCCTTAAATACAGTACATCAAGAAGTTTATAATAAAAATACAATGCGACATAATTAATTAGTAGTTTGTCGAAGTGTTTTCTTTAATCTAACACTGAAGGAGGTCTAATAACCCGTGAATATACAAGTATCTAAATCATGGCAAATTTCATTAGCAGCATTTAATGTGCGATATAAGTGAGAATGACTTCCCAGGTTTGTTCTGAAGTACGGCAAATTAAAAGTATTTCTGTTGTGAACTCTAGTCCAAGGCCGAAGAATTGAAAAAGGTAATAGTGACAGAAGATTAGGTGATTCAATATGCTCTTGGATTATCTTGTATAAAAACATAAGATCTGCATATTTACGTCAAGAATACAACCATAACATATGATAATATTTGAGGGTATCCAAGTAAGATGTTGAAGTACGACATTTATTGCCGTTATAGGCTAGAAATATTATAATAGAAATATATAAAAATTGCTTCTGGACCCTTTCGGTTCTACTTATGTGTACCGGATAACTGGGACTCTACACTGGACTACAATAGTAAAATATTCCTCTAGCTAATGAATTGTATATAATTAAAGTTAAGTCCACCCTTTTTTTTTTACTGTCCCTGGCTGGGGTCAAGTGGTGCATGGGACTCGCAGCTCATGTTGGTGCCGAATACCCGCCGCGAGTGCCATCAGTGCTGCCCTTGGTGAGGTGCCCCGGAACAACAAATCATCAGGGCACCTCGACGGCTAGTCAAGCCCCCTAAGGGATCAACTCCACCTCCACAGATGGGGTTGCCCCGCACTACAGGACAATCCCACTGACTTTGGGACAGTACAATGGGATGAGGTTCCCATCCTCTGCCCTTGCCCCGTGCGCAAGAGCGCCTCCTCCTGCTGCTCTTTGGTCCCCCCTTCTTATAAGAGGGATGCAAAGATCCCCCTCGGTTTAATTGGCTTCGCCTGGGTTCACCCCAGGCTACTAAGCCCCACCGCCACGACAATATAATAAATAATACTTTCTGAAGTCTCTATACTTCAGAAAGTATTGTATTACCAACTTTATAAGGAGCCTTGTAAGCTTTTTCTTCCGTGTTAATGTAAAATGATAACATTAATCAGTATTTAATATCATTCCGTTGGAATAGCTAATATTACTTATATCATCCTTACAACACCATGATATCACTGACCCCAAGTATCGTTTTATAATGCTTTAAGTCATCGGCATACATTTTGTGTTTACTGTGTACGATAACATCACAGGTGTCTTTTATAAACATAGTAAAGGAAAGTGGGCCAGTGGTATGCCGGAGGGAACCTCAAACTCATAGTACAATTCACAATAACTAACTGTGATTTTTGTTTAAATAAGATTGACACCAGCGCAGCATTGAGTCATGGATACCCATACCTGCAAGCTTATACAATAGCAAGTCATGATTGACCAAATCAAATGCCTTTCTAAAGTCCGTGTAAATGGCATGGATCTCTTGATTTCAGCCCAGATCGAGAGATATCATCCTCATCATCATTATCAGCCCTTTACCGGTCCACTGCTGGACATAGGCCTCTTTCAATGAACGCCAAGACGGCTGATCTCCTACTACACGCATCCATATATTCAAGTAAATTAAATGCAGTACACTTTATGGAAGGAGACTATGTTTGTGTTTATTAGATGCCGAGTTTGAGTTAACAAAATGTTATGTATCAAAGATTCAAAAATTTTACCTCCCAGGGAAAATATCGATATAGGTCTATAATTTGATACTACATCTAGGTCTCGATATGTGCAATATACCATTTTGAGAGGTGTATACCGGTGAGAAGTAATTTCTGGTACTATAAAAAAGAGGCTTATACACACCAACGGAACATTTATAGGAAATGAAATGCAACCGGGCCCGGACTTTCATTAACACTTAGAGACTTCAGGGCTTTAAAAATTTCAGTTTCTTTAATGCTACAGGTAACTTGTAGCATTAAGGAAACTGAAACACTTTTACCATAAGTAATTATAGTAAAAGCGTTTTTGTGCATCTTTTGTAGTATAGCTGGATTTTTATTATCATCAATATCAGCCCTTATCGGTCAACTGCTAGACATAGGCCTCTTTCAATGAACGGCAAGACGACCGATATCCTGCTACTAACATCCATGCCACACCGGCTACTGCACGGAGATCGTCTTCCCACCTGGTGAACGGTTCTCTGCCCTATAATTTCTTTATGAATTCTGTCGGACAGAGAAGCTCCCGACATAGCAAGTTCAATAACCCGCTGAGCTACTGCAAACTTGCCATGTTCCGGCCCCGTAGGCCATCACGGAGAAAGCACATTGGTTGAAGACTTTTGTCTCCAACCCAACTGAATTATTTTTATTATGTTCCGAGTAAATTGACTTAAAATAATTTTGCAAATAAATTAGTTTTCGCTACTCCATTTTGTCAGCACATTTCATAGACACGACGTTTTAAGATTATTTTTATGTGTCCAATAATTTGTTTTTAATAGTATAGGGGAACAAACGAGCAATCGGAGCCTTTCAAAGACAACCGACACCCATGAACATTAGCATAATTTTCCCGATGCGTAGCTCTCCTTTTCATCTTCCCCTCAGTGGGCTACCGGCTACTCACAAACCACACGAAACGCGACACGTAGTCATTATTTAGAGGTGATGGAATGTACACCGCGCATTTGTAATCGAGCCAGTACCTGTTCGTACTACAAGTCATATATCCTCACATGAAGACATACATGTCGGGAGACAAGGTCTACTTAGTAAATCGTATTTTATATAAATTGTCCTGTATCTTATCATTTACAACCGATCAAATACAAATCTTGTACAAATATTGGCGGCGAATCGATATCATTCTGAATACAAATTCTTGCATTACGCACACAAATTTGTAGCCCTTATCTCTAGCACATTTACGAGCGGCAGCATGCAGCTTCTTGTATTCCGGTGACCGATCTTACATAGACTTGATGCTTATTGCCAGGGATACTTAAGTGCGCCGAGTTCAGCTTACTATTATTGTTGACTTTGTTAAATCATTTACAGCTCGTAGAAGTTTATCCGTGATTCTCGGAGAAGACAACCTTACAATGACATTGCGAGGGCGAGAGGAATCTTGGTTTTGTTTGGCAACACCATGGAAATTCGGAATACCTGTGTCCCGAATATCGTACGAGACTGTCTTTGCTAGTTTCTCGATGATAGCAAGCAAGTTTTCAGTTTTCTGATCAGAAGTACATTGAATTTCCACATTGCATTCTCTGGCAGACTGCTCTAATTGATGCACCTTAAACTGAGTGGAGCATAGTATATATATTGTTATCTTTCAACTTGGCCACAGTACTATCTAGAAATTGATTTTCCACCACCTGTTCGTCCTGGTAAGCAGATATGAATTATATTGCCCTTATAATACGTTTCATTTTTTCCTGCAATGTAGGAAATTTAGAAGTGGTATCACGTGTTTCCTACTGAAGCTCAGAATGGTTGAAATAGGGCCATTTACTTCCCCACCGATGTGGAGCTGCTCCTTGTACCCCTCTTATAAGAAGAAGGGACTGAAGAGCAGAAGGAGGAGCCACTCCTTACACCCATCTTGTAAGAAGAGGGGCAAAAGAGAAAAAGGAGGCGGCGCATTTGCGTACAAGGCAAGGGGCGAGGATGGGAGCCTCACCCCATTGCACTGTCCCAAAGTCGGTGGTGTCATCTGTGGAGGTGGCGTCTGTCCCTCTGGGGGCTAACTAGTTGTTTCGGAGCATCTCCCCAAAGGCGGCACTGATGGCACTCGCGGTGGTTTTTGTGGGTATTCTGCAATTTAATGTGCCGTGAGCCCCACACACCACTCGACCCCACCTAGGACCAATGAAATGTGTTTCCCTAAGTGAACAAAAAAGAAAGAAAGGTTCGTTTAAGCTATCTAGCTGCGATGAAAACTTTTGGTGCATATCCTCACAGTACTTCTATCACCACTATATCAAGGTTGTTTATAGGAGACAAAACACGTGAGCTATCAAACGTTAACAAGTAGATAGTTTGTCGAGATGAAATTTGTTATGTATTGGAGTATTGCTATTATCTCCCTCTGTAGGTTTCGCAGGGATGCATACTGGACATACTCGTTTCGAGCGAACAGAAGTAGACTCATTCTTTTTCCTGGAGTCGAAATGGTAATTATGTTTGCAATTGCCGTGGGTATTTTCAAACTTTTTTTGTGTATCCAATATGTTGGAATTACATGGCGAACACTGAACCATTGTATATTTTTTTCTAAAAATTAAAAAAAAAATATTTTAGTAAGACACAGTGATAAAGTCTCTTTAGCTAAGCCATTTAGACCCTTTATAACTTTTCAGTGAGTTATCAATAGGATGTGTGTGACGCAAGAGTATCTGCGATCGGAAGGTTAGTAATAAATCCAGGACTTCATTTTCTAGGGCTTAATTAGGTTTTCGAATGTTCCAATAATTTTTATTTTACATCATATGTGGCACTCCTCTGGTAGATTTCATTGATGACGGCCAATAATTTAATATTTTTTTTAAATTTTATTTCACTTCTGCATACCACATTAGGGAACGGGCATGTAGATGTTGCTGATGTTATCCTGCTTTTATATGCGTTAAATTTCATGTGAAATGTTTTTTGAAACGAAAAGGTACAATAAAATATTTATAAGTACTTTGCAGTAAAATGCTCTCGTCAATTATATCTGAGCTCACTCCTGAAAGAAAATATAAAATAGTTATACATTTTATATTTTCTTTCAGGAGTGCCAACATCTCCTAGGATCATTGGTGGATCTGTAACAACAATTGACCGATATCCATTCGGGGCTGCTCTCTTACAATCAGTCAATGGATTCGATCCATTTACTCAGTCATGTGGCAGTGCTATTATCAATAACAGAGCGGTCCTTTTTGCAGCGCTTTGTTTTGAGTAAGTTCACAACTAAAATCAAATGTTACGTTAAAACGCCTTAAAAAATTAAGTACCTTAAAGACTCATTATAAATAGGCATTCGCATTACTGCCATGCAGATGTTTGGTCTCCTATCCTCCTCCCCTCCAATGAGCCAATGGCTCTTCCCAGTCGCAGGATACGCGACGGCATGGCTGCGGTATCATGTGAGTGAAAGCAACCCCGGTCGTGCCGGCCAACTCAAGAATACCACTTGTAACATACGTGTGTGTCAGTTTCGGTGTTGTGTGCGAAACAAGAAAAACGGCTACTCAGCCTGTGGCGCACTAGAGGGGAAAAGGAAGAGCACGCATTTGCATAATAATTGTGCGAGTATTTATGAGCGTCGGTAGCCATGAAAAGGCTCCAACTGCACATTTTCTCTCTTTAATGAATAAATAAGACTTTTATTTCTTCAGTAATACCCCACACGCTTATCAATGGCGCATTAGTGTCGGTTCGTCGTTCGCTAGCAGATTAGCGTTCGTTGTCGTGCACTATACGAACAGAATTATCAAGCATCCGAACTACAACCGCTGGACATATGACAACGATATAGCAATTCTACATTCAGCGACCTCGTTCCTGTTCAAGAACAATGTGCAACCTGGCAGCATTGCTGGACCGAACTATAACTTGGGTGACAACCAAGCAGTTTGGGCCATTGGATGGGGGATAACAGAGGTAAAAACTTAATTTGTATTTTGAACACCTCAGTTTTATTATTGTTTAACAGTAAAAGTGACAGTGTTCGTACGTGCTGCGCTAAAGTATTTCGAAAAAGTGGAATTTTTGATACTTTTCGACCAAATTAGTATTGTGTGTTGTTCATGAGAGGTATAGTGATCGTAGTAATAAATCAGTTTACGAAATCAATACATTTTCGTAGCTAAAAGTTACTCGTAAGTGCAAAGTGCGTTGTAAGGGATTTATTTTTCTACCCACCCACTTCTATTAAGTTTATTTAGTGAAAGGACACGACACAATATCCTAATGTTAAGTCATTAATGTTATTATATTTTTTTAAAATAATAGATTTAAGTAATTTTCTTGTTTAATGTAATGGAAAATATTTATCCTCAGGATATTGAATTGGTTTCCTTGTAAATAGCACCATCTGTTAGATAATTACCGCAGGGAGAAAGTGTATCCAGCTCAAAAAGAAGACCACTGTTTGAGGATAAAAAGAACTATATATCTAATTAGTGTATATTTAATATATTTTTTTAATTATTCACCTTCTAAAACTTGATAGCAGTAGGACAGTACGGAGTAGGCGCTGATATGGCAGATAATGAGGAGGGGCGGCTTCGGTAGATCTTCGATGTGGAAGTTCGTCGCAAGTCTCAGGAACTTGAGGAGTTTATGTCGATTGGCAGGAAGGCGGGATTCGCTCCCAGGACGTCGCTTGCTTGGACTCCTCCGCGCGGACTCAGCTCACGGGCCGCCACCATGGACGACTGAGGAATAGCAGGAACGGACCAGGAGATGTGGAGCGCCGTACAGGCTCGCGACCGGCTTTGGTTCCTCCTGTTGCTGTTGATTCTTACCGCACCAACGGCTGATACTACATCGGAACCGTGCCCTAGTGCGGCAATAGCAGCAATCACACCTGCCTAATCTGCGTTTAAGGCTATGAGCAAAATCCAGATGCTGGATAACGTGCAGAACTCTTTCAGCTATAGTTGCTGCCTTAGAACTGAAGCTTGCGAAGTCTAACCACCAAGTGACAGCGACAAAGCTAAAATACGCGCAACTGGAACTTACCATGAGCTCCGGTAACCCAGAAAAAAAATATCTGCACATTTCCGTCGGTCACTCCAGCCGCAACGCTCTGGAAGCGACCGCAAGGCCAGCCTACGGTCGCCATACCTGCTAAACAGGGTCAAGCAGTACTGTTTTACCCAGCCATAAAAGACATAAATACTTCTGAGGGCACTAAAGCCAAGCTTCAATAGGTAGTAAAACCTGGCAGCTTGGGTATTCCAGTGCAGAGCATACGCTGAATTGGCAATTTTCTGTCAGGGCCGCTACACCTGCAGCCGCTGAGGAACTTAAAGCGGCTGCCTCGCCGACTCTGAAGGCTTCGGTGTCCTTTGATCCCTTCCGCAACCTAAGAACGGATCCAACAGTAAATAGCCTTCTTGAAGACCTACAGGCCACGAACCTTTCTGACGATCCTGAATAGACTAAAGAGAAACTTCCTTCGAACTGCAAGGTTGCCTACAAGAAGGGTGGACGTAACGGTGGGCGTACCGCGGTCGTAATGGGGTGTTTATCTGCTCTTCTTGATAAATTGGTTAACCGTGGTCGTGTCTATATTGGCTGGGATGAAGCCGCTATATGCAACTACTTACGTATCACTTGCTGCAAATACCAACTATATGGACACCCGGTGAAATACTGTAGGGCAACCGAAATGGTATGCGATAAATGTGGAGATACGGGACATCGTAGAGCCGAATGTCAATCACAAAGTGGGTGCTGCACACCTGCAAGCGCTTTACGCGCAAAGAGGTAAGTACGTAGACAGCTCTGCGACTTGCCCAGCTCGTATATATGCGGAACAACAGGCAGTCAACATGACTCAATATGGATAAGGAGGGAAATATTATTTCTATAGGACAGCTCAATCTTCAGGGATCGGAGGCTGCCACATCTGAGCTGCTTGTTATTCCCAGTGAAATGAACTTAGATTTCGTTCTCGTTCAAGAACAGTATGCAACTTCGGACATAACAAGACTGATTCAGTGTAGTGCTACTCCGAAAGCTGGGATTTTGGTCAATAATGACAAGATTGCGTTTATGCTGCTAATAAATGCACACAAAGGCGGCCTTATTAATATTATTATAATTAAAGGAAAAAAAATTGTATACTAGATGGAGGTAGTGCACAGTCGACTTTTATAGAAAATCTGTTACGTTATTAGCATAACAAAATGAATATATAATTTTAAAATATACATAAAATATTAATACAAATATTACATATACACAACACATATACATACATACACTGTATATACATAAATATATATATCTAAACATAAACAATACAAGGTATTATGTAATGACAAAATAAATAAATTGATAAATACATATTACATACAATCTATGAACCAGATTTGAAGTAATAACTGAATTAAAATAACTTTAGGAACAAATCATTTGCACTTTAGTGATTAATGACTTTCTATTGTGTAAGTGTAAACTTTTTAAGGAAATATCAACACGGGTAGGCAGAAGTAAACTAATTTATATTATTTAATAATAATACCCATGTAAATTAAATTAATTAATCAATCTAATTGAAGAACTGTTTGAAATTCCGACTTTACTTTTTGCACACCTACCCGCGATTTGCTACTTGCACTAGATTTGCATTGTCATGAATATCGATTATCGTTGTGTTGGCTTCACAGTTGGCTCCCGCACGCTTTGGAAGGTATTTCCACAATGGAATGTCCCCAAGGTTCGGTATTGGGTCTCACATTATAGAAACTCCTCTTGGACGGTATCCTTAAATTTCCGAGACCAGGGGGTGTAACTTTTGTGGTATACGCTGACGATTTGACACTTGCGATGGAGGCACCGTTGTACGTCGTTGTCGAACAGAAATGTTCCACGATCTTGAACAGTCTATGGGATTGGGGAACCCGTAATAGGCGATAGTGAAATAACGACAGGGCACCTAAATAATATGTAAGGAGTCAAGAATTGCACGTTGGGGAACAGAGCCGATGAGCATCTCCCAACCCTCCGTATACCGAGAGGTGGGTAGGAGCATGTGTGGAGGTGGGTAAATGCTTAATAGTTCCCGTACAGAAAAACAAAATACGCATTAGAAATTTACAATAGTGCATAAAGTTGGTACATAGGTTCTTCATCCATCAGCTTATTAATAGAATAGTAAATGATAACTCCGTTACAGGAGCGCCACTTAGGCACTTGACAGTTTTGTTTCTTTCGAATTAGGACCAACTATTGTTGGCGATGATATTGCATCTGCCATAAAAGTTCATTGGACTAGTGATTATTGTGGTGGTCGAATTTATTTGCGCGAATTGGAGATTGGATATATTTTTGAACTTTAGTATTTCTATTATATATAACTTTTTCACTTTTATTTCCTATCGAATCAGTATTAGTTTCTTTTGTGTTGTCGTTAATAAAATACTATCATTCAGCATGGCATCCCATCGGAGCAACTACGCCACGTTCAAGTTTGGACTATAAATCGAAACATATGTAGTGCAAGAATATATGTTGACAATTACAGATAATATATTGTGTTCCGGCTGGCTTGACGTCGGTGGTCGGGATCAATGTAGCCAGAACTCTGGCAGTCCTCTTCTCCACAGCGACATCATAGTTGGCGTGTGCTCGTTTGTAATTGGCTCGTTTGTAAGAGCCTTACTTTCCCGGGGTCAACACTCGAGTCAGCCGGTACACCTTGTGGATTTTAGCTAATGCTTGAAGATTTTATATATGTTGCATATATTATGTATTGAACATTTATTAAATATTACTTGTCTCCGCGGTTTCACATCTACCTACATGATTTTTATACAAACTTCTATCTCCATCCCAAGCCTTCCACTCTCTCTATTTACCCAAAAAGCATGGTGTGACCATAATTTAGGGGTAGATTAAAAAAAAAGGACTGGATAAGTTGAAATACAGGTTTTATTACAACTCTCATAAGTTGAATTTCTCTTCACACCAAATGTCATCAAAATCATCCCAGTCTCTTAGCCGTCAAAGTGTAATAGAGAGACAGGCAGACTTTCCCATTTATAGCTTTAGACTTAGTATTACTACCTCGTGGCTGCCTCGTGGCGTAGTGATTTTTGAAGTAAAAATCACATTTTTTATAGGATAAACAAGCAGGTGGAAGGTAACTACCGCCGCCCATAGACATTCGCATGACTCGAGGTTATGCAAGGGCGTTTGCGTCCTTTAAGATCAGAGTACGCTCTTTTCTTCATGAACCCCATATCGTAACGGTTCGAAAATACCGATTTTTTATTTTCATTTTTGTTTATTATATTAATATTTTTAGTACAGGATAGTGCAATGTTTAGCATCCGAATTGGGCTGTCAGAACCAGGACACCTCTTGCTAAAATGATATCGATGGGTCATTTGGGAGGAGGGATAAAGGAGGGAAACATAATGAGAGTCGGTGACCACCAAACCAAGTGAATGGCTTCGATTGCTCGTTTGTCCTTCTATGCTGTAATGTGTATTTTATGTATAGGTAAAGTATTAACCTACATACTTATAGGCCCTGATAGGAATGCCGCAAGTTTAAAAAATATCAATATTGGCCTTCGATATATCGCAGAAAAAACATTAATACCTCGACAATCCGGCAAATTTTAAGTAAAAATTGCGTTTTTTAAATTACTTGCGCAAATTTATTCATATTGATGTTATTTATAAAAGTAATCGAGTTGTAAATTAATTTTACATTAGAATTTGTCTATAAAATGCAATATTTTCACACTATTTCTGGGTGACGAGCAATAAGCAATGTAATATTCATTAAAAGTAGTTTAAATTACAGATATGAGGTAATTAATTCTGAGACCGTCCTTAATCTTTTGAAGTAATCTTTTATAAAAAATATATCGTGTCAAAATATATTGCGAAAAAATATCGATGTATCGAATAAAAAATATAAATATATCGATACATCGATATTTTTGGGCCCGAGTCTTGCGCAAATTTCATCATATCTCAACGATGCTTTACAGGTAATTGTTATCGTGAGCTGTCGATGCCAGTAGCTAGCAATGGTGGATTTTTAATTGTTTTTTAAAAAACTGAGCACTTAAAAAAATTACAGAACACATCTATCCCAATACCAGATGACGATGACATCTATCTGAAGAATTGTACGTGATATCGACTAGGGCAGCCTCACGCGGTTATGCATCAAAATAACTATAAAAAACGCCTCTGTGGTGCGGGTGTCGCCTGCTAAGACCATTAGCCGCGAGGGGTCCTTGATTTGATGCCCAGGTCGGGCTATTATTATTAAATAATTTTCAGATTCAGGGGATATTAGGTTTGAAGGTACTTTACTTTATAAAAATCGATTTTTACGCGTTCCTATTGTAATTATGTAATTACCTACTGTTATACGTAAGTGACTGGCATCAAATTTTATGTGTGTCTTTTAGTTATATGATTTGGGAACAGAGATAAACTCCAATAAATTATGGGAAAAACTATTCTGTCTTAGGGAGTACAACTGTAAAAATACCAGTGGATATATGAGACAATGCGATAATCCATTTAAAATGTTTAAAGCCGAACTTAAAAGCCATATTTTACCGTCGGTAAAAAATAGTGTATTTTTGTATCTTGTTAATATGAAAAAAATATCTATGTCATCATAAATCAATGTCAAACGAGAAATAAAGTTCTTTAAACCTTAATTTCGGGCTGATTCCATCACGAGTGCCCGAGAAAAATGTCATGACAGGTTTAGCGTGTGCGGTGGGCGGCGGAGATCTTTCGGCGGTAACTCTTAGATCAGTCGGGCACTGTTCTACTAAACTGTCTCCGTGTAACATTTGACGCTGCGCACTGACAAGTTACTACACCGTGTGTACACGGTCCACTTGTGCCGATTTAACAGTAGCAAGTATACTTCAAAATTAAATACAATGAAAATATTTTAAGCAAAGTCGAATTATGAATATTACTTTTTGAATATGAACATTTAAATTTACCACCAGTTCAGTTCCAAAATAATTAATTTATAGTAATTATTTTAAACAGACTGAGAAGGACATCATATCCCCCAAGGTGTGGTAAGTGTAAGTAATGCACACTTATCTAGCTTTATATCTTTCCAGTTTGACGCCAGCGTTTCAGTATTGTTCTAGTACCTAGCTTACCCAGTTCCTTGTGATCACCAAAGCACGCAGCAAGCTGACCCACGGTTTAAGAAGGATCTACATCCACTGTTACGTTCAATACGTCGTACGTGGCTACCAACAGAACGCTAGGCTCATTCTTCTACTCAAAATTTCCAGACATAAAGTGATTCTACCAATAATGGACCGTGTATATGCAAGCACCGTTACTCGCACATTTGCTTATTTGTATTATATATAACTCATATTGCGTAAAATAGCTGTGGGTTCAGAACTTCCAACGTAATAAAATTACCAAATAATGAAATAAGTTATTAATTAATGGCCGATATGAACATTAATAATATTTCACATCCACTATAGCCTTATTTATGACGGACGTGTGAATTATCTCTCCAGATTAAATGCTAATGATGCCGCACACTTCATTTTATTACTAGCTATTGCAACTCAAAATTTTGTGTTTATGATTAATAGATATCGGTGCGGTGAAACTTCAATTATTGAAATGATAACTAATTTAACAACGCTAGGAAAGGAAAAATATTGTGTGAGCGTTAGCAAACATGCTATACAGAGCACACGTTGGAGCTGCCATAGCACCTTAACGCGCCATGTGCGGGAGACATCTCCCCGGTCGCGTCGGCCCAACTCGGCTGTAACACAGCAAGCGTACCCTTACGTGTTATACACTTTGTCAGTGTATTTACGCACGAGTAAATCCTTTTATAACACATTCGTCTTTCGTATTCTTCGATCTTGAGGCCTATTGAGCTGCTGGTATGTGCTGCACATCAATAATATTCTGTCCTGCGCAGTCGAGTACTCCCTATAGTGATGGCCGCCGTTGCTGAAGTTCCGCTAGGAGAACATTACATTACATTAAAAATGCAAAATATTCGCGAAGATGTTAAAAATATGTTTTATACAGGCTGATTTATTGAACACAGTGTATGTGTCAGACCACAAATGTTAACCGTCCTATAACCAATATAAATACAATGAAAATGTAAAAGGTTATAAAAACAGAATATAGTCTAATGATTTTAGAAAATGTGGTCACCCTACACCCGACGGCGATGCAAAAGTCAGATAAAAATAAAAAGTTATTAAACATACTCACTTATGTCATCACGTACGTAATTGATTTCGACAAAATAGTATTTTTTATATTATGGGGGGACGTACTGGTAGACGGAAAGCCTCCTTCCCTCCAATGAGGCACCGGCTACTCATAAACCACACGAAAAATGATACTGAAGACGTCACTTTACGGCGGTATACAGACGATATGTGAGCGAGAGGCAGTGTAGCACTGTAACTACTTATTACATAATGATAAATTATTACACTAGTTTATTACACTAGTTTATTACACTAGTTTATTACACTAGTTTATTACACTAGTTTATTAACAAATATTACACTAGTTTATTAACAAATATTCCCTTAAATTGTTCATATCGATATTTATAACATGAATGATCTACAGTAATAGCTGCTAAGACAGGAAGTCTATTTATTGATTTTTTATGTCCAATTAGGCAAATTTCTTAGTGCCGAATACCCACAAGAACCACCGCGAGAGCTATCGGTGATTTGAGTGAGGTGACCCGGAACAACAAATAATCAGGGCACCTCGACGGCTAGTCAGCCCACTAAGGGACCGACGCCACCTACACGGATGGGGTTGCTCCGCACTGCAGGACAACCCCACCGATTTTGCGACAGTGCAATGGGGTGACGTTCTTATCTTCGCCCCTTGTCCCGTGCGCACAAGCGCCGCCTCCTGTTGCTCCATTGTCTACTCTTCTTATAAGAGAGATACAAATGGCAGCCCCTCATCGGTTCGTTTCGCTTCGCCCGAGGCGTCTCGATTCACCCCAGGCTACTGGGCCCCACCACCACGACAAGGCTTGAACCATGGTGGAGATGCTTAGTACTGTTGCTCCAATCTTCTACAATCTACGTTCTTTTTACGAGAAAATCTATAAAAATATAATCTAGAAATAGAACGAAAATATTTGCAAGTAACAAGGTTGTTCATTCAATAATCATTCGTTGTTCATTAGCCGATCAAACGGAAATAACTCTAAAAGATTACAAGTATTTTGCTATGAATATGTTAGAACCTTTCTTTTTGTTGACGCGGGGACAAGCATTTACGCGCCTTCACTGGCCCTGGGTAGGGTCCAGTGGTGTGTGGGACTCGCGGCACATTATAGTGTGCCACCAGTGCCGCCTTTGGTGAGGTACCCCGTTACAACAAATCATCAGGGCACCTTGACGGCAAGTCTGCCCCCGTAGGGACCGACGCCACCTCCACAGATGGGGTTGTCCCACACCACAGGCAACTTCACTGACTTTGGGACAGTGGGGTGTGGTTCCCATCCTCGCTCCTTGCCCCGTGTGCAAAAGCACCGCCACTTTTTGCTCTTTGTCCCCTCTTCTTATTAGAGGGGTACAAAGAGCGGCATCTCATCCTGTTCTTTAGTCCCCTCTTCTTATAGGAGGGGTACTAACAGCCGCCACCTCTTCGATTCAAATGGCTTCACCCAAGGTGTCTCGGTTTACCCCAGGCTACTGAGCCCCACCGCCAGGACAAAGCTTGAATCATGGTGGTGAACATGTTAGAACCTAGAATAACTAATGACATTTTAGAAATTTAATACTCCATTAATGAGTCACCCACTCAATTTCTGTGACGTAAATATGAACACGAGGTTCGCTTTGATGTTTTCAAAACATGGTAATAGGGTCCCGGAGTTAATAATCCTAGCATGACAACATCAACATCAAACTTAATTATGATTCGATATTCGTGTATACACATCGAACCCATACTTACATAGTAACATTGTCCTGACTTTAACACCTTTCAGCATCCAGAATGTTATTTTGAAGTTTCGACTTATCCGTAGAACAGTATTTTATCTGCAGGGTTATATAACGTTGTGTATTTATTTTATTAAACACATCGTGTAAAATTTATGTATATATAACAATCTTTGCAATATTAATTCAACATACATTTACATTCGAAACTAGATGTCACGAACAAAGGGCGAAGCTATTTCTCAGTGAAAAGCAGTATCGACTTGCTTAAATTACACCGTCTAAATTATTGATGCAAATTGCGTATTCTGTTATCCAAATGTCCACGCAGAACATAAATTCCAGATGTGAATTATGTTTTTTTTATCATTTTAAAGATTTAATTTACACAAAACTCCACAGAAATAAAATCATTTCCACACAAATAAATGTTACATTATGTCCTGATTTTAACACCCTTCATCATTCAGAATGTTATTTTAAAATTTCGACTTGTCCGTAGAACAGTGTCAATCAGCAGGGTTAGCTGTTTTATTTGAATACTGTAGAAGTCGATGATATTGTAAAACTATTACAAGTGAGTTTTAATAATAAGATTCGGTATGATGTTATAACACTCCGGCCTATTATTGATATAACTTCGCAGCCAAGTAGCATGTACTAGCCGGAGGCTCCTCTCTAAACAATTGTAAATATTCTAATGTACGAGGTAGTATTTTTTTTAAAGGATAAGGGGCAAACGAGCAGGTGCTTGGTAACTGCCGCCGCCCAAAGACATCCCCATGACCCGAGGTTATGCAGGCGCGTTACCGTCCTTTAAGATGGGAGTAATTTTTCCATCGACATCGCACGCTTCATGAGCGAACGGCTAGAAGATAAAACAACTTGAATATTTCGGCAGGCACGCTTTCCATTACAACTAAATAGCACATATCAATTAAGAAATCAATCTCTCTCTGTTCTTTTCTTAAACGTAAAAAAGTAATATAATCATTCGTATACAAGAATTTGTAAAAAATCAAATATAGACTTACTTATTTACACTTTTACTATTTTGTTATGTTATGATATAGTTTGAAGCAACAATTATATATTGGATTTCGTCTTAATTCATATCTCATTTTATTCAATCTTTATAACGAATATCTACCAAGAATATCGCCTCATGACATACCAGCAATAAGGGCTACGCAAATTTCAGATATATCTCTGAGTCAGGTAGGTCGAAATAAGAAATTTGGCAAGTATTGGCTTTAAGCAAAACTACTGGTTAGCTCGGTCGGTTTTTTATCAGAAAAAAACACATCGCGTAAAATTTATGTATATATATAATATCTTTGCAATAATAAATCAACATAATTTACATTCGAAACTAGATGCCACGAACACAGGGCGAAGCAATTTCTTAGTGAAAAGCTGCATCGACTTGCTTAAATTGCACCGTCTAAACTGCTAATGCAAATTGCATATTATATTTTCCAAACGCAAAATACAAATTCCAGATGTGAACTTTGCTTTCTGATTATATTAAAGATTAAATTTACACAAAATTCCACAGAAATAAAATCGTTTCCACACAAATAAAATCATAACATTAAATTGTAATGTGCGTAAAGTAGAGGGACTTGAATTATGTCTTTGAGTTGCATTTTTTCTCTCAGATTATAAATCTTACTCCTTTTCACTGACATCTTGTTCTTGGCAACTTTCTTATTTTTATACTTCTGTACTATACAAAAAAAAAACGGAACGGTAATGTTTAATTCGTCTTAGTTGCAAGGCATTTCCGGTTACAGTATGTAATATGATTTTTTGGTTTGATATCAGCTCCTGCGTCTTACTCGCTCGAGATCCTCGCTACGCCCGTCCAACTCTCATATGACTGTTGAAGTTTGAGTACTAACATAAGCCGTTCAATCTTGTGAAGCGAAGTGGTTTCATGAATTGGTTTTATCAATAATTTATTATGAGTTTCTATTTCTGATTATCGTGTTTCACAAACGATATAAATAGCGGTCCACTTCACATAGTAGCACTTGTCACCATAAGCTGCACAATGGGTGGATGTACCGCTTGTATTTTATTATTGGGCGTCGCCCTTGCGACAGGTATGACAAAGCTAGTAATTAAAAACAAATTTCAAATTTATGCTAGAGTTTAAAGAAAAAAAGTTTCAAGAAGTCTACATTTATTTCACTGCGGTGCATGTTCGGAAAAATAAAATTTATTTTCAGAGGTGCATCACTACAATGCACCTCAGAAATAAAGTTTTATTTATATTTAGATCATTGTTCTGCTGTTCTAATTAAGCTCACTGCTCCAACATAAATACCTCCTTAATCTGTAGTATTCTTAAACTTTCGGCTTGAAGTTCCCATTGTTACGTGTATAATAATATAATAAGAGCGTTACACCACCAGCATCAAATTCATTTAATTTGTTTAATTTTATTTATATTTTCCCTTTCAGTCCCCATTGACTGCCAAGAAAGGATCATGGGAGGTTCACTTGCAGTTATTTCGTCGTATCCGTTTGCTGCCGCCCTGCTGCACAGCACAAATTACATCACCTATACACAGTCATGCGCTGGCACCATTTTGAACAACAGATCCATAATGACAGCCGCTCATTGTGTTGCGTGAGTATCTAAATATTTACATTGTGAAATTCCTGCACTTGTAAAGTCTTAGAAGTGTAAATTCAGAAAGAGGTTGTCATGCTGGCTTCCAGATGAACAGGTACAGCGCGGAGGGTCATCTCGCTCACGGCATATCGTTCCAAAGTGACAGCAATGCAATCGCATTTTGTGTAGTTTGTGATTTGTGGTATCCTATTAGAGGGGAGGAGGGAAGAATGGCAACACTGTATTCTTATTCAAGTTTTTTGATTAACTCTTATTACGTGGATGTGTATAGTAATCATCAAAAGACTGAGTATTAAACTATAAAATTATTTATGCTTCGATCAATCAGTTGTATAGTTGATCGAAGACGCTGTGTGACAATTTAATTGAAATAAAAGGGTTTCTGGGTGTTAAAGAGACTAAGAAGTTTAGTTAAATTTTTATACACATTTATTCAATTGGTCTTTCCACGTTCACAATCCAAGACAGACTTAAAACAGTACAAGAACAACAATGGAATTAATACAGTTTTTGATATTGGTTAGTATAAAGTGTGGTTATGAAGTATTTCTTATCTGTTAGTTGTCCGAGACTACCCGCTACAACTTGGATGGTTCTTTATATATGTTGTTATTGTTTAATGACCACTTACTGTCACAGATTGTCCTTCATTCCTTATATTCACTATTTTAAGAATATTGTGTTTAATAAACAAAAAGATAAAGTTAAAAGGAGTAGAGCTCTGAGAAAGGAACACACAATCAATAAGGTTCCCATTCTCTTGGTTTCATGAGCCAACTAAAATCAGGCAATATATATGTATGTATGTATATAGACCAAAACGACAATATGAAACATGGCGTCGGTAAGAAATCATGGACTCACCCTTTTATAATGAATAATTTGATAGTTCGTGCATTGTGACACGAATATGTAGGTTCCCGGCGGAATATAAAAAAAAACTATTTCATCATCATTTGGTGATGGCAGACAGCATCAGCCATCACAAATATATCAGGACCTCCACATCGCCAAAAAAGGGAAAAGAGTGACATTTCTTCAACACAGGGCACATTAAGCCTTACAGTCAAAGGTGACAGATATACTTCTTTATAAAATATTTAAGTTTCAAAACATAATTGTTACATATGTTGCTTCTATTGTTTTATTTATTAATAATAATAATAAAATTATTTATTTGTAGAGACATACTACACAACAGGAACATTAAAATTACATACAAAAAAAAATTGAAATACAAAAGCAAACCAAAAAAAAAGAAAAAAGGAAAACCAAAACATAAATTAAAATAGGTACAAATCAATGTATCTCACAAAAAGGTGAATCCTCGGCTTAGGTTGGGGCCGAAATCCCTAACACCGATTTTAGGGCCACCAGATTTTTTCTTTTTTTTTTCGTCATGTCCGCAGCTGGTTTAAGTTACGAACACTGATAGATAAGATGTTCTCAGTAGAATTTTCTCACGAATTTCAAAAATGGTAACGATTCTATTTACATAATGTTACTCTGTAATTATCAATTTAACTTGTATTCATTAAACCTTAGTAAGTTTACCTTAACAAATTATAGACTAAAACATTCCGCGGGAATAACTACACAAAATTGATGAAAACCACACGTAAATTTGTTTAATGGATTTTCAGAAAATTGACCACGTTCACAGTGTTTTTGGGGACTTTGTTTCATGATATGGATAGATACTAGGATGGTGTAATTAAGAATAAGAAGAAACGAATAATAGAAAGAACTATTTACTCCTGACCCTTTTTACTACAATACAACAAAGGCTATGTCTTTATTGAATCACAACCTCTTAGTAATATATTTAAAAAAAAAATAGTATAGGGGGACAAACGAGAAATCGGTGTCTGTCAACGACTACAGACGCCCATGGACATCAGAATAATTATGCCGATGCGTTGCCCTCCCTTTCACCTCCCCCAATGGGCCACCGGCTACGCACAAACCGCACGAAACCCGACACTGTAGGTGACACTTTACGGCGGTATCAAGTGAGAACCTCCCAGGTTGTGCCGGCCCAATTCCGTAACATAGGAGGATGTGGTGGAGTGGAATGCGCTATGCATGGCACTACCTCCTCCTATGCAGCATGGCACCACCTCTTACAAAATATACTTAAAACATTTAATTGCAGCGGTGAAGCAGCGAACCGCTGGCGTATGCGCCTCGGCTCCAGTTTCGGGAACAGCGGGGGCGTCGTACATAACGTTAACCAGATCATAATCCACGTCAACTACAACGCCCGTACGTACGACAGCGACATCGCTATTCTTCGCTCCGCCACAGTAATTGTGTACGATAACAACGTACGTGTTGCCAGCATTGCCGGGGCCAATTACAACCTGAACGATAATCAGGCTGTCTGGGCCGTAGGATGGGGATCGACTTACGTAAGTTATAACTTCTTTTATTGTATAGGGGGGAGGGGAGAGAATGAGCAATCGAATATTTCTGACGACTACCAATGCCCATGGACATCCGCATTGTTGTCATACACATGCGTCGCCCTCCTTTTCTCCTCCACACGAATGGGCCATCGTGTATTTTTATAATGGGTAGTGTTCACTTTCTTTCACGTGCAAGTAATCTAGTTAGTTCAAGTTCTAATTCATATTTTTGTGATCTTTAATTGGCAAATTGAGATGGATATAATATAGAAATAAATAATATTATTATTATTATTAAAAGGTTTCGTTGGACCATATAAAAACGAAAAACCAAAATTACTACTGTCAACAAGAACACGTCTCCACCAGTTCCCAAGAGAATTGAATGAGACCTGTCACTGACTCTAATTACTAATGGAAGCATGATGAATACAGCAATAAATATTTTCTGTATAAAGTATGCACTTAAATTGCCCTTAACACAGATCATCTAGAAAAATTATCAAAGTAAAGGACTTTCCTACTAGTAGAGTTTTTATCAGATACCATTATTCTTGAAATTAATGCAAACACACTATCTACTAATAATCACTGTTTAAAAGAGGTCCAGTTTATAATGAAGTCAATGATCACGGATCACATATTTTGCTACATTCCAATAATTAATAATTTACTTTCGGAATTCCATGATTTGCACTACACTATAATTAAACATACACCAAAAAAGAAAAGTTTTAGTCAGCTATTTAGACAGACATAATAATTTAATTACAGTTCGGTGGCAGCCCTTCTGAGCAGTTACGTCATGTCCAAGTATGGACAGTGAACCAGAGTATATGCCAGGCAAGATACGCGGCCCTGGCGTATTCAGTAACTGACAACATGCTGTGCTCCGGATGGTTGGACGTCGGCGGCCGTGACCAGTGCAACAACGATGCCGGTGGGCCGCTGATACACAACAACGTTGTCGTCGGAATATGTTCATGGGGCCATCAATGTGGCCTACCGAACTACCCTGGCGTCAACACGCGAGTCTCAAGATTCACGCCCTGGATCCAGGCCAACGCATAAAAAATGTTGAAAATTAAAACGAGACAAAACACAAACTCATATAAAAGAACATTAATTCGATAAAAATATCCTATAACTTGTTAAGTCAATCATAACATTCGTGAGCCGCTGAATTTCACAGCTATCAAGTATTTTTACGAATCACATAAAATATGATAGCTGTCAATTTTTTTATTTTTTTATTTTCACAAAAACATACAATATATATATTTTTATTTAAGCAGACCAAAAACCTCTGCACTGAAAAAACAACTTGAAAACTGTATTAAGATTTGTGCCATAAAAATATTTGGATACAATACAGGAATTACACTATCACGTAGAATTGTAATTGATAAATAATAATAATAATAATGAATAATAAATCTAAAGTATTAAGTAATAATTTTTTTCTTACTTGGTCTTAATAATTATAAATCCTACTAATTTTATAACACCCACTTGACGGATTTGCACCTTATTTGGAACTGGTATGTTTAGATTGCACTCTGCGATAACATATACATATATATATATATATATATATATATATATATATA